>JAFFZH010014189.1:0-32829 GCA_018420115.1 Euura saliciscinereae
CATTCTTACGTTCTTCTAAAAATTTTAGGTTCAACCGAGGGAGGCGAATCCCTCGAATAGGATGCCGTTTGAAAATTGAAAAAAAAAATCGCATCAGAGTTACTTGGAATCGCTGCAATAACGGAGCAATTCGCTCAATCATTAATGATTCTAACAAATACCACTGATTGTCATTGACGAAAATGTGACAAACAATTTGAAACTGAGAATAATTGCGTATTTTTCCTCTTCAATTCTCCATACACGCCATTTTAATTCCCGGCCCATTTTCAGCGGTCATAGCCTGCCTAGTCCCCTTAATGAATAGTGACGTTGTCGCACGGCGTGCCAGCGCGACCCCTTCAAAATTTACCGAAATTTTAGTTGATGATACATTGCATCGAAATGATACGGTGGATATGTTTAATTGAAACAATAACTGACAACATTTATTGAATAAGTTCGGTTCCATGCTCCGGTAAAATCGTGTAGCTCATCGTCAAAACCAGCGGTTCATCTTCGCTCCGATGTTCATTCCAATATCCACGAAGTGGCTGCGAAAGGTCGGTCGGTAGGTAGGCCGGCGTCTGGCCTGCCCTGTGACCGCCAGTCGCCAGCCGCCGACCGCGAACCTCTCCTGTTTTATTCACGGTGTGTTTCCGTCTTCGTTTTACCGGTCCTTATTTACCGCATGCAATATTTATCGGTGATGTAGAGGCCTCGTCTCTCATCATCTCTCAGCTCTCTAGGGTCTTTGATCAGTTCGGCTCATTTCACAGCGGTCAAAGTCAAGCTGCGTGCTACTGGCTACATTTTGACAGCGTCTCATTGTTTCCTCTTTCACGTCTCCGCAATCTGAAGAGTGAGGAAGCGACGAGCGAGGACGGCCTGGCCACAGCAGAGGCGAGCCAGAAACCGTCTATTCGGTTAATATTATGGCGTACGTCCAAAGTATGTATAGCTGATGGCGTAGAGGGAGGAGAATGCGGAAATATGAGAGCCGCAGACAGTGGTATTAATGCGAGGCTCTTCTCATTGTTACGACCGCCCTTTGAGCGTGCGTGCGTCAGGGCGAAAGGGGAGCGGCGCGGGCGGGGAAGAGCCGGGAGCATTGTCTCCGCAAAAGTTTAATTTCCCAGCCCCAGCTGGATGCCGATATCACAATGAGAACCTGGATGACGACTCGGCTTAGGGAGAAAGTTTACTTGGAGAAAATCGCCGGGGATTCTCTATCCATCCTTCTCTCTCGCTTTCGGAGATCCTAAGACACGAAGAGTTGGGCGTGTGGAATTTGTGAATTTTCTATGCAAACTGAACTCAGCTCAGAGCCACGCCAGAAATGAGAAGAATTCAAAACGGAAGAGTTTCATTCCACTGCAAAAGAACAACGACGAACCTTTCGAGGATCCGAAACTTATTACAACTTTTGGTTGACGGCCAAGAATAACCCGGGGCTAATTTTTTCTCCGTGTTATCTCGGGCCAAAACGGAAGTCCCGGACTTTATTACGTCTGTATTATATCCCGGAGCTCGTTGCGAGACTCCTGCGACACAAAGATTCCGCACTGACTCTGAGATGCGGGTTTGTCGCGAATATCCATCCACCGTATCCCCAAACTTTCTTCGTCGCATGATGCAACAACAGTTGTGTAATTGACGCCAATTATTTCCCGGGTTCGCGGTACACACCGAATCTTAGCTGCAAATCCTGCACTCGGAAGTTCATCGAGGAAGTTGTCGCATCGACCCACAGCTGTAATATATTCACATTTCTGATTATCATAACTTTATGCAAACTAGTCTTGACCCGGGATCTAAACTTGGTACTTCCGTGGGCAGGTTCAGCTCCGAATTACTCGAATAAGCGCACGAATGACATTGTTTGATCCAGCGGCGTTCCCGGATTGATGGATCGCCCGAACAGTTGTGGCCGAAAGTCAAGAAGGGGGTGAAAGAGAAGAAGCAAGGGAAGAATAAGCAAGTCACGACGAAGATTGAATCGTTTTTGGTATTCGCGAGACTCTCGGGAGCGACATGATTGCCTGCTGGCTTTCGGGCTGCAGTTATTTTTTTCGTCTCGAGGATTCGAGTCGCATGTAAAGAATCCGTCATATAACGTCATCGGCAAGTACCAGAGGTCGTTTTTCACCGGTGACGTCTGGAACACCCTAATCCGTCGGAAACACTCACCCGGTCTACATAGTCGGTTTTTGCTCTGACGTGAGAAGACCGCCTCGCCCCGCGCCCTTATCTGTATTCGGTGTTCCGGCCTGGCTGCTTGGGCAAGAAACTCTAAACTCGAAACCATATTTTAGTTGAAACGAAGAGACCGGAATAGTATATTACACTACAAGGGCCGAAAGTTGAAGATTCCTGCACTGCGCGTGATGATGCCCGAGGCGAAGCCGAGGGCATCATATCGCGCAGTTCAGGGCTTTCAATCTTCTGCCCGCGTGGTGTATACTATTTTTCTTCATGCCCGGTCGAAAGTACGCTGACTAATTGAATTTTTATACCGATTTATACGTTTTAACAAGTGTTGATGCCTGCCCGACATTGCAGGCACGAGCGAAGCGAGTGCTGCTGGTCGGGGGCAGGCATCAAATAGATCGAATAAAACGCCCAAGCCAGTTTTGAGGTTATATCTCGAGCGAGAGTAACGTCGAGAGCGAGAGTAACAGAAGTTTGCGATTCTGACTGGCGGCAGAATAGTCTAGTCAATCTAGCCTTTGACTCAAAAATAATTACAGATTGGATGAATTATATATCAATCGATGTGAAAAAATCCCCCAAACAACATATCGTGGTTCCCGCGCAGCGTGGAACGGACCGAAGCGAGCTGAGCGGACCAGCTGACCGTTAGGCGTAGTTTTGTCAGAAAACTCTTGCAAAATTAATAACGTGGAAACTATAGGTCCTACAATATCGGTTCCCACTTCGAATTTGTAGATGATTTTCTCCCCTAGAACGTGGTATTTTTGTTTTTCCAATCTGACAAGTGACATTGGAACAGTGCATGATTTTGGCGGTACTGCCCAAAATATTGATAGTTCTTTATTAATTTCAACAATTTACTGTCTAGAGACATTGTCTTGTTTTTGATATGCTGTTCGGGGGATTTTTCCGCGTCGATTGATATATAATTCATCCAGTCTTGAATTATTTTTGGGTGACTAAGTGACAAAATTCGAAGCGGGCGTCTCGTGTATTGGGTATCGGTGTGAGCGAGTGAGTCTTCGCTCCCGCTGTCACAGAGGGCGTGCGTGTAGTTCTACCAATGCATGAAAGTTAGGCTTTCTGCTTCGATACCGATGCCGGAAGTACGTACTTTCGACCGAGGTATGAAGAAAAAAAAATTGTTCCCCGAGTCTGTAAAGGTTGTAGGTAGGTACGGTTAGCCCGCTGATTCTCATACTCGTTCTTTCCTTCCCAGTTAGCTATACCTTCGCCTCGGTATTCCCTCGTGCATTTCTTAATAACAAACCACTTTAATCTCGCCAGAACAGAGTTTAATCCACGATTGCAATTTTTACCGAACGAGGAACCATCAATCCTCGGAATATTAAAGCTTAGAGAATATCGAACCGCGTCACATTATTTTTCCCTCCTGCTGCAGTCTGACCCTCGAACGATAAGCGGCCTTTCTCCGTCTTTGAGTCTATCTCCAACCTCGCATATGGGTGCAAGACGGAAAGCGCACGAGAAGTTTATCAAGTTTTCGCTGGCTCCCAAGCAAAGGTATAACGAACATACGTGTGCTTGCGCTAATGGGTAATACCGCGATGACCCATTTCCTCTGACTGAACTTAAAATTAAACGAGAGCAGGGCAATTGCGGGCTCTTATTCCGGGCATTAATTAGCATGGGGTAGTTAAGGCCACGGCACGGTATCGGGGACTTAAAAATACCCTGAACGAACTGCAGCTGGGAACAAGATAGTTGCATACGTAGCTATGAAAATGTTGAACGAAGCACCACGGAAAGACGCCCTTCGCTCGTCGGTCTTGAACGAAATCGCGCGAAACTAACTCGAACTATTCGCGCTCTTCTCTGGATAAACTTTCAGATTGAAAGATAATCGAGGATCTCGCGTATAACGTGGCATGAGAATAATCGCGTCAAACGAACCCCGGCGAAATGAGTCCCGTCTGATTCCTCGTGGCTGATTATAATTCGATTGCCCGTACCGCTAACCCGAAGATAGACAGAAGAGCGGGGATCGCTCAAACCCAAGAACCGAGCAAACATCGGCTCTCTGTGTGGGTACCCAGAGCTGTGTACGGATCCTCGAGCTTATTTGTTTGTGAAATATTCAGGACACGGCTAAATTAAAAGCATTGCTCAGCAGGAGCGAGCCCAGGGCGAGGCCTAAGCAAACAAGACTTTCATGGTTGAGTAATCGCATTACGATGTGAGCCGAGCCGCGGCATCCACGGCATCCGCGGGAGAACCCCTACCTGTGATCATGAATTATACCGGAGTAGGCTTCAAATGAATATTAGATCAGCGTTAATTGGTAAAACGGATGCGAGACAGCTCGACTTCTTCATTAACATTCACGCCACGTACGAACCTCTTATTCCTCTTTATATCCCGGCACAAAAATTCCCTTCCACTCCAGGATTAACGCACCACTAATCAAATGATCCCGACCTCGATCCTCGTCTCGGAATCGAAAACGGTCCGAATTAAGGTGGACGACGACGAGTACCGCGAATCAAAAGGTCCCGATGATGTCCTTTCCATTCGTTATCTCCGCGGGGACGACGTTCGGGGCAGAACCGGCCCCGTCCCATTAGGGTTTCGCCGGCTGCTCGTTACGCGACTCCGCTCCCTGCCTCCGATGCCCGTTGCCGATCGGCGTCTCGAGTATCGCCGGGTCCCTTACCCCCTGCTCATTACTGACACGCGGACAGAAGGGCTGTAATATGGTTCTTTTTTCAAACAGGCATGTTTTCGTCACGATCTTTGGCTGTCGAAACTGAGCGCTGATCGGCGACGAGGAGGATTCCGACTGGATGTCTTTCCTATATTCCTTTCAAAATTTGGTCCCAGTCTCTCTATCCTTCCATCAACTTTCTTCACGGACCGTGTGCCTCTCCTTCAATTCTTGAACCGTGAAACCGATCGCGGAGGAGAATGCCGACTAAATATAAAACAATAGCCCCGGAAACCCCTCGAAAATAAATAACCACAGGCTCATCTCATATCGTCCCGAAAATTGCCTGGCGAAGAGCAAATTCCTTCGGCTCGAGCCGGCAATAAATAGAAGTAGAAAACGGCGTTTCACTCTTCAAACTAACTTGGCAACGTACTGGGGATAAGATCGGCATGGATAAGCGTGCGGAGAACAAGGATTTTCCCCGGATATATGCCGTGAATAAAACACCGCGGCCACGCACCCATACAACGACCGCGAATATCACCCTCGGCGATATACCCACGTATGCAAATTTCATCGTCGTGGCGCCCGAGCGGTAGACTCGATCTGCGTACACATTCGCATCCCACCCGCGCACCTAGAGCAAGTTTCACCTTCGGGCAGAGAATAATAGATTCTCAATTCTCAAATCTCGATTCTCGATTGACGTATACCTACTCTCTCGAAACCATCGCGCCTATGCCGGACGGGGTGGGGCGGGTAAATTATTGGGTAAAAATTCAAATTGAATAGGTACCGGGACCTTTCTTTCCGATAGCACCTATGAGGGTGGACCGGGGAAGTAGTGACTGGTAACGGAACCGGCGGTGCGCGCGGGCGTATGGCAGGAATCACCTCTTTCGTATGTGGACCACGTTTATAGCGAACCATTCGCCGGCGACGAGACGGCCCTAGACTCTGAGCCGTTACCACCTCGCGCCGGCCTGGCTGATGCCTGGGGCACCCGACTTACCGCAAATGCGGTATTTTAAGAACCCTCCCAACCGATGCTTTGTCAGAACTACAAATACGCCCACTTTGAAATCCCCGACGAATTCGCGAGGACCTCGTCGTCGGTGCACGCGGACGTGCGTGACTCGAATATCTGCACCACACCCTCACCCTCGGGATCATGGGCTTTGTGCGTCTCCGATCCCGCCGAAATTTAACTCCGACTCGGGGAGAAGTGTGATAAAATAAAACATGGTATCGCGTCGCGAATTTCTAAACTCGACTTTATGTTAATGGCGTAAAAGATTATGCGTGAATATGGGCCAAGTCGGAGAAAAGAATAAAGTCACGGAAGACTTGGGCTCGGGGAAGAGACAACAAAGGCTCCCGAGTAGCGGGACGGAAGTTGAAATTATTTTCCGAGCGAAATACTTTGCGTTTTATCTCACCAACAGCTCGGAAGTTCCTTCCCTGGCTCTTCGCTCTCTCCGCAGAATTTCCAGTTAAGTTTACCTTTAAAACGTCTCTGGTCTCCTCTTCTCCACCCGAGCCAGTCGAGTCGCCGTATTCCTCGGGTTCTATCTCGTTAAGTACTCGGTCCATTCTACCAGGCATTTGCATTTAAGCTTTATTTGCCAAATTAAACATCCACCAACTTCAAATTTGCACAGTTTACTACCCCTCTACAAACACCACTGATTCCGATACCGCCTGTATACGTGGCAGAATTTTCAACACCACGTCTGCACTCGGATGCTCAGATGAAGAGAATCGAGTCCATCGTGATTTACTTTCAACAAAAGACGGTAGGCCTCACGCGTACGGCTACATCTCTGTTATTATCGGCGTTTGCGGCGCTTCCGAAAAACCACGGACAAACAGCCAAACGAGGAAAGTTCGCATATCTGAGTTTGAGTTGGGCTGACCAGAACCCGGCGAAACTCCCTCAGAGTCAAAGTCCATCCAGGCATCCAGGGATCCACCGGACGTTGGGCCATTTGCAGGCTCTGATGGAGAGTAAAGTTTTCACAAATATTCCAATAAATTCCACCGACCGCAAGTTCTTTTTTTTTGGTTTGTTTTG
Source organism: Euura saliciscinereae (assembly GCA_018420115.1). NCBI lineage: Eukaryota > Metazoa > Arthropoda > Insecta > Hymenoptera > Tenthredinidae > Euura > Euura saliciscinereae. The sequence continues at coordinate 6,936 of JAFFZH010014189.1, forward strand.
TTGGCAGCAGTGATAGACGACTCGCAGGATGCCTCTGGTCCGTGTGTTCCCTGCGTGAGAGACACGCGGTACGCCCTCTGCCAGACAGCTCGGGCGAGCCCTACATAAGCAATGCCAATGATGGACAAGCTCCTCCGGTGCTGAAACAACAGATAAGTTTCTGTTTGCGAGCGGACAGGGACAAGGGACGAGGGACTGCCCTCGGTGTTATTCCGCCACCTGCCATTTCCGGCCGCGCTGCAGCAGGGACTTAATGGATTTCGTATTAGGGGCTGGAAAGCACTTTGGAATCTAGAGCCGGGAAGATGAAATAAATGTTCAGTAAATGGCATATAGAGTGTAGCAGTCGCGGAATGGTGACTGGTGACCGAGAATCGAGTGAATGCGATGAGAGCTTTTTTCTATGATCTTCCTGTAAATGGAGAAAGTTGATAAGACCGCCGTCTGTACGGTCACTTTGGTAGCTCTGTTCCGTAAAATGCTCGAGAAAATTAACTCACCTTAACCCTGGAGCATTGCCTGGATTTATTACCCCGAACCTTCAACCTCGGAACCTACAGTCTCTAACATCGGGGCTTAACTCGACTTTGTTTTATGACTCTTTAACGGTAAACCGCTGTGTCGAACGCGAGCTGGGGGACAGTTTTAATTTTCTTTTAATTACACCGGTTTCTTTTTTCATGGGCCTACAGCTTGCTGCAGTGAACCGGAAGATCATATATAACAGTAATAACAGTAAACCATATTATAACAGTAAAGTACATGATTGTATGTCCGGATGTCCTGATGTCCAGGAAATGTCTGAATTCTGAAGCCTCCATCACGCTCCCATCATCCATCAATAATTACGTATTACATGTATGATTATTATTATTATCATTATCATTGTTAATATCATTTTTGTCATTATTATTTTTCTAATTATTATTATTGTCATTATCATTATTATATCATAATCATTATTATAATTTTTTTATCATTTTTGTGATTATTCATTATATTAATCATATTAGACATATTATAATTTAAACGATATCAGGAATAATTATATTATTATCTATTTATCAGTATATATTTATTATTATTTACTGTATTTTCTACCACCGTCGTCACTATTATTATTACGTTTTGATCTTCATCATTATTGTAATCGTATTTGAAATCTCTGCGAATATGTACGCTCTCGCTGGTCACGTCATGTAAACTTTCGGCCGAGGCCTGATACTCTGGGCCACTAGACACCACGACGCCGTAGTCTGGGATAAACACTGGGCTGTTATAGGCCCTTAGGACGTGACTTATGGCGTATACAGGACGCTGGATACACCTGGCAATACATTCCGGGGCATGAGGAAGACACTTCCAGTGCAGCCGAGACACGGAGCACATCGTGGCTTACGGCCCTCCCTGACTTATTTAATTATCCGGCTTTATTGGCATATTGTATTGAATCGCAGTCTCCTGTATATTAAACTTAGCCCTCTGGGTTAATAAAGGCTCACAAATATTAATATTATTTTTCGTTTCTTCCAACAACAATTCGTCATGTCCGCTGTTGATTATTATATCGACTTTTCGTTACCTTTCCGGTTTTAATCGACATTAGTGTTGAGTTGATCGCTGGGCTTGCGAACGAGTGCGGGCTGATCCAGCTAAATAAACTTGCAAACCCTGCGGGAAACATATTGGATCTGGTTTTTCTCAAACTGTTCATTGGCTGAGGTGCATGAGTCGGACGATGCTCTCTTACCGGATACCTTTTTTTCAATAACATCGACTACCGTCTCTTCAACGCCGGTATGATAAGACGAAAAATCGCGTTTTCAAGCCAAGATCCATGAAATTTGATTTTTTTTTTTCATCGACGTCAATCACCGTTTCTTCATTTTCGGTTTGTGAGACGAAAAATCGCGTTTTCAAGCCAAGATCCATGAAATTAGATTTTTTTTTCATCGACGTCGATCACCGTTTCTTCATTTTTGGTAGTGATGAGCAAAAGTAAGACCAGGACCAAGACCATGGTAGTCTTGGCTTGGTCTTGTTCTTGCACACTCAGTCTTGGTCTTGGTCTTGGTCTTGCGCTGGTACCCTTAGTCTTGTTCTTGGTCTTGGTCTTGCATAGTTGAGTCTTGGTCTTGGTCTTGCTGCAAGACTCTCGCAGTCTTGCTTTATCCACACCCACACACATTGTTAACAATAAGTTGTTTACGCAAGCAAACGAAAGCATATGTCTTTCAGCTATTCACAGCAGGTGTAACCATCAGAAAGAAACCATTTGAATGAGCTACTCGATCTATTAGTACCCACCTGAATATCTATCGTCCATGTTAGACCTACTTATGATAATTTTCCAAAGTATACAAAAATAATTTCGTCTTCCTATAAACATGTATGAATCGGCTATTAATGATAAAGGCAGGAGTGAAACGCTACATATTATGATTATGGTAATTTTATTGTATTTTTTGGTGCCCAAGAGTTAATACAGAGTAACCAATGCGCCGATTCGTTAATCAATCTGTTTCGGTACTTGCGAACTACCAAAAATTATTTAGAGTCTTGCAGTACGGTCTTGTTCTTGTCCGAGTCTCAGGACGTTGAGGAACAATCTAGAATTTCGAGTTTCGAAAATCCTCGATCCTCGATCCTCGAGTCATTCAAATTGTTAAGTAGCAGATTTCCCGATCTGGTTTTATCGGAAAATACTTCCTTTACATTGATGTAATTCCGAAAATTCTTCCTTTACATTCAATTGAATGTAATTCTAAACGTTACGTATCAAATTTATAAAAACCTCGCTGCAGGTTACAATATTTCGAGATTCTGAGAGTGTCATTCGATAATTCCTTCGTCTTTGTATCATTGCGTACAAATACATGTTTTCAAAGTTCCGAGATCTCTCATCCCAATCTTCTATCTTTATTTTTCGTTCGCCAATTACCCCGACCATCAAAGACTCGAAATTCGGGTAACCTCTTATTTTCGAAAGAAGTGAGGGAAAAATTTCTGCAGGGAGATAAATTACGCCCACCAACGAGCGGAGCGCAGATTTGTTCGGTCTCTGCAGCTCGGAGTACCTCGGAGCCGAATATATAGGCCGCAGTAAACTCGATAGAGGAGCTGCGTAGATTGCGTGAAACCCGAACCTTTGTTCTCGTTTCGCGTCAAAGGGCGGGTAATTTGAGGAAGACTTTGCTTTTCATTGTTTCACTTACATTTAACAATTCTTGTCCGTGTGGAGCGGAGTGGAGTGAGTCCAGGCGCTCAAGATCAACTCCCTCGGGACACACCGGGCCTGCAGAATTCTGGATCACCACCCTGTTCCAGTATTCAGACGAGCCGCGGGGTTCGTCAAAATGGAAGATAAATTGCAGGAGACAAAAGGAGCCGGGCGGGGATGCTTTGAAATAGAATAATACACAGGGCGAAGCCGTTTTAATTGCCCGGGCTGCGCGGGTGGATTACCTGAAATAACTGAGATAAGACGAAAGAAACGGAAAGTCAATTGTTATTTGTACCTAACGAAGGAACGAGCCTCGTGACTTACATACTTTGTCCCAATTAGTTAGATAAGACCAGCGGCGGGGTATAGCGGTGAGTCCGGAATGGCCCCGGGGAAGAAAAATAGTTATGAAAGATTTCTATTGCTCGTCGGATGCCCGGTTTTATCGAGCTGCGGCGACGGGAAGTTTGCCCGTTGGAAGAATGTTACGACGTTAGCCGTTATCTCGGAAGTAAATCTCAGAGTCAATTAAAACGAATCACCCTCTATACGGAGAGGGGAATGAAAAGGAAAGAAAAAGATGAGCTCTCCTTATCTTCTCTCTGACCGCGAACGTTGACGAGAAATTGCAAGTAAAAATAACAAGAAGAAGAAGAAGAGGAAGAAGAAGAAGGTCGGAGGTCGGTGGCGGATGGGTAGTTCAGCTACCAGCTACCTACTCGGCCAGGAAACCAATCAGGGCTTCTCTTTTATTTTCACAACATGATTACAGAGAGAATCTAGTTACGAGCTGGTCCCCCATGGAGGAAGGTTCAGAGAAAAGTTGTTGGAAATCTTGATATATGCCGGCGCGCGTGGAACGGGACCCCGTTCAACCCCTGCAGCTGTACGTACCACGTACGCACAACACATGTCGGATATACCTAGGTACATGTACCTACATCTACACGGAGGAGAGTAGCTCGGGGACTTCCCGTTAAAAATCGCAAGTGACGCATAGCCCTGCAGTTACGCGCGACCAGAAAATCTCCCGGGCGTAGAGTATAATAAAAATCGTGATAAAAATCCCGACGCGGGAAGGGAAATACGAAAATAGGGCTCGGCGACGTTTGTCACGGGGGGTAAGAGCACAGTCGTCGTCGACAACGGGCGTGCGTGGATTAACCGTTGTTGCCCATCGATACCGCGCTCCACGAGCCAATTAGCGCGATTTACTACGGAATCGCATTCGCAACCACGACCTGGGCATACCTTATCGGGCTTGTTCGATTACCCTTTCGTGTACGATCGACGCTTAATCGCATCCCTTCGCCACGGCTACCCTAAACGTTCGCGCGATCCTCACCCACCGAATTAGTATTTCAGTGCGATCCCCGACCTGGTGGATTCCCGATCGTGGTTAATTACCACCGAGACGATACTCGCTCGCACAGACGTCGGCACCGTAGCGTCTGGCGTTGGACAATGAAAATTGACGGGGAGGAAAATCGAACAGTCGCTTCGTTTCAGCTGACCAGCTGCGTTGATACTTTCTTTCGCGGTCAGACAACTGTCGAGTCATCGGTAAAGGGATTTACAAGAAACTTATTTTACGGCGAAGTAAAAAGTTGTGAGTCTGGTTAACAGCTGTAGCTTGTACGGATCCATTGGCCAACGAAATTCGAGTATTGCAAAGTCGACGAAAAATCTTAAGACACGGATGCAGAAATCGTATTTTCAATCACTTCGCATGTATAGCTAGTAGAGCCAACTTTTTGTTGATCATCGATGAGACGGAAGGCGAAGAGGGACTCAAATCAGAGTAAGAGTCGGAGGGTGAAATAATTTCAGGGCAAGCCCATCGAGGTTTGGTCGGCGGAAAAACTTTCCCGAATGGGAAAACATCTTGTGGCAACGTCCTCGAGATCTGAGATCAGGCGCTCTCGAGCCGAGATTCTCTTATTAATATATCGATCGGTGTGCACGTCGTAAATTCAGCGATAAGTAGCTGTCACTTCACTCTCCGCCATCCCGCGGCTGCGAGGGCCGTAGTTTCTCCCAATAATACTCGGAACGAAAGTTGTTTTTTTTTCTCCGACAGACTTCGACCTGGGGGTGCAAAGTCAGACGAGATACTGAGAAGGGGGACTCGGCGAATTTCACCGAGGGTGAACCGTTCTCTGGTTAGCTATCAATCTATAGACCGACTAGACTGACTAGTGACGACCATCAGACCTTCTTTCTACTGACTTCTGACACTTTGAAACCGGTACTTCGTCCCATTAGCTCCGCTGATCTAATATTACTGCGCCCGCTAACTTTGATTCGAACTCTTCAAGGACTCGTGATTTTTTTATTTTTTCGAACGTCAACTCTACTGCCAATATCGTATATAATATATTCCAGCATATCGTATGAGGTCATCGACGTTGGACCTGCGTATTGTAACAATTTTTCTAGTTTGATTCCTGAAGCTTCATATTCGATTGCTATCTATCCATTGAAATCTGACCGTGTATCGAATAATGATCCGTCAAATGAGAAACTAAGCTTCTATCTATCCCTGTGATTCGTAGGTGCTCATTTCCGGAGATAAGAAATCATTTCCTTACACAGCTGGAAACTTTGCACTCAAAAGAGAAAACTCCTTCCGAGTTAGAAATTTGCCGTTGACTCGTGCATACCCTTCTGGTATGGGTTTACCTTACTCGGAGTCCAGGAACCTTTCTCATACCGCTTCCTTCATCCTCAGCGTGGGCAATGATGACCGGTGTCTACTGTCTCATTATGATATCACATAGGCTGTGTCACGTCGCACTGTTCGTGGAACTACCTTATTATATTCCCACTTCTCGACATCTTATTCTGATACTCTTCGAAGATGTTACATTCTTGTTACGAAACGATTACTCGCTCGTAAATGTTGACCTGAATTAGTAGTAATAGTAGTAGTAGTAGTAGTAGTAGTAGTAGAAGTCGTTTATTATGCCGTAGTCCAATGTGGACCGTATATAGGGCAAAGGAAAACAGTGCGATCAAGAACAATATAAATAAGCGTTCAACAAGATACAATACAAATATAAGTTAACGAAATGGTAACATACGTGCTAAGATGTAGAAATATATGAAATATGAACTAAGAAAAACACAAAAAGAAGCCTTAAAAGTGAAAATGCTTAAAAATATGCCAAGAAACTTAGGAATACAGCAAACTCAGAATAGAAAAGGTACAAATGATGTAAACCAAAATATAATACAAAGGATAAAACAAAAATTCAGACGTAACAACGAATTATAGAGGTGTACAAAAAATTTACAATAAGAAGTAAAACCGAGCCACAGGAGAATTATTATTATTACTGATAATGTCATGCAAACCGTCATTACCCGTCATTACCGAATTAACAGAGAATTAACTGAATTAACTGAAAATAACACGAATTAATCAGGTGAATTGGGTTGATTTCAGTGGAATTCAATGAATTAGGTTGAATTGAATTAATTATTCTGAATTATGTCAACTCTCGTAATTAATGTGTCACTAAAATCTTGAGTTATTTTCCCCTCGGTTGGTTGTATGCCGTCGTATGCCTGTATACATTTGGACCCGACTATTTCATTTCGCCGTAGGCTCTATGCTCATCATCAGCCGCTGCAGTATGCTACGCTGTTATGATTTCATCTCTATTTTCTTTTCAATTCTATTCTAGTCAGACCGGAAGCGACGTCTCAATGTATTATTGCAAGACCACGGCCGCCAAATACTTTTGTCGTCGACTGTCGGATGACGAAGTGGCGCCTTTCACTTCTCCTCTTCGCTGATCAAGGCCTCGCGTAACTCCGCCAAAATATGCCGTCAGTGAGGCACATACTTGCGAGAATGAAGCTTCTCGCGGTGCTGTTGTGCGCGTTGAGCAGTTTACAATGTTTTTCAAACGGTGCAAAAATCCTGGCGATACATCCGTTTCAAGCCAAAAGTCACTACGTTCCGTTCGAGCCGATGCTGATAAGACTGGCCGAAAGGGGACACGAGGTCACAGTTATTTCACACTACGCACCGAAGGTCGAGGTACCCAACTACCGTCACATCGACATCTCGACCAACCTGCCCCCCATGGTGGGTAACATCCCGATAGGAATAGTCGAGAACTTTACAACGCTGGTGAACGTGAGGTACTTGTGGAGTAACGCGGGGGCTCCGATATGCAAACCAGTATTCGACCATCCCGGGGTGAAGAAACTCCGAGAGTCAGACGAGACGTTTGATCTCATAATCGTCGAGATATTTTCGACCGATTGCTTCCTGGGTTTCGTCCACAGATTCCAAGCTCCGTACGTCGGCGTCAGCTCCGGGGTTGCGATGCCCTGGCATCCGGTCGCCCTGGGGAACCCCGACAACCCGAGTTACATTCCGCAACTATTAAGCCAGTATTCAGACCGGATGAGTTACCTCGAGAGGCTCATAAACGCGTTTTACCTCGTCATCTTGAAGATCGGGTACAAGATTTACTCGGATATGCCCAGCTACGAGGTAGCGAACGAATACTTCGGGCCCGACCTCCCGTCCCTCGACGACCTCAGATCGAAGGTAGCCTTGGTTCTCGTGAACGCGCATCCCGCGGTAACTACTCCGCGAGCGCTGGCACCTGCGGTCAAGGAAGTGGGCGGCATACACATGCCGATTACCGGGCCAGCCGTGCTCCCGAAAGATCTGCAGGAATATTTGGACTCGGCGAAGGAAGGCGTGGTGTATTTCAGCATGGGATCCCAGATGAACTCGACCACTTTTCCCTCGAAAAACATGGCCATCCTCCTCGATGCGTTCGGGGAACTCCCACAACGCGTACTATGGAAATGCGCCGAACGAGAGATGCCACAATTACCGAAGAACGTCAAGTGCATCGATTGGGCTCCGCAGTTCTCAGTTCTTTGTAAGCAGCCCTTCGTCTCGGCCTCGGCCTCCGCCTCCTTCAGCCCTCGTATACCACTACCAAATAAGGCGATCGATTGAGAGACCCTTTGAGAAATCTGCAAACTTTGATCTCGCTTGGACGGGTTCCAATCGACCGTGAGAGCTGAAATTGCCCGTGGCCGCTCAGCCATAACATTAAATTCCAGAACGATGATTAACACGGATGTTTTCATGCATTTTTACTTACAGGCCATCCGAACGTCAAAGTGTTCTTCGGCCACGGAGGACTCTTGGGCATCCAGGAGGCCACCTATTGCGGAGTTCCGATACTCGGAATGCCACTTTTCGGCGATCAGTTCGCGAACGTAGCCTACGCCGTTCGGCAGGGATACGCTTTGAAGGTAGACTTCTACTACCCGTCTCATAAGGAGCTCTCTGATAGTCTGAAACGATTGCTGACTGAAAGAAGGTAAGGGGTACCGGAAAACATCGAGGCAATATTAATTTGAATTTTTATCGTTCAGTATGAAAATCCGTTCTTTGAACGTCTTCTCCGGTAATTCTCCTCAAGCTTTCGAAACATCTTCCAGCTTCTCCGACCGCGCCAAGGAAGTGTCAAGCAGATTTCGTGACCGGCCCAAGGCGCCTTTAGAAGAGGCTGTCTACTGGGTCGAGTACGTTCTCCGCCACGGGCCAGAAGCCCTCAAAACCTCGGCATCCGAGCTTGCATGGTACCAGTACCTACTCTTGGACGTGGTTGCTGGTATACTCGTCACCTTTCTCCTCGTGATCTGGATTCTGAAGAAAGCTTCGGGCGCGATTTTCACACGCGAAAAAAGCCCAGTCAAGATAACGAAGAAGAAGAGGAACTGAATTAGACTGCAAATCAGATCAAAATCGAAAATCTGCTTTCGCATTTATCTGTTTTATTTTACTTACAATGCGCTCGTTAGAGAGAATATGAGGTTTTGCATGTTATATCTTGAGCACCGTGGATTATAAATGCGCGACTATAATGCAACGACAAAACAGGAACCGGAAGTTCACTCTTCCTCCCCTGTCGCTGTACCAGCCATGCGACCCTGTACGCGGTAAAGAGAATAAAACCACTCCCCACATAAATTAAAAAGTCCGTCGCTAGTTTTTCCCCGTACACGACTGCAGCCTGCGCAGCACGGCAGAATCAACCGGAATGTATCTACAGCATGCTTCGATAAAACCCGTTAAGTTTCCAATTAGTCAGGGTAGCACTGGACAAGCGCTTACCACGTTTCTCCGTACCCATAAATTCCATCTAGGAAGCGCGATGCAACCACAGAAGACGGTCAAGATACTCTTGAAATGCAATGGGGCCTCGCGTTCGGAGAACAGCTTAGTTGGTCCGGAACCGAGCTGCTCACGTTGTTGACCAAACCCACAATGAAGTATGCAATTTCAAGGTTTTGCGGTGTACATAAAAAAAGACAGTGTTTGCGCAGTGTCTTGTTTCATCGATAGAGCAGGTTTCCCGAAGCGATGGTCGACGGGTACTCGCAACGTGAATTTATAGGTTGTGAATCTGTGTTCACGAGTTCGGGGTCGATATCCAGCGAAAATGACCGCGGAGCTGCCCAAGCTCGTCGCAAGGCGAGGTGTGATCGAGATATCGGAGGTAAGCTCTCGAATTTGTGGGTAACAATTACGCTGCCAGCAACAATTATTTCCACAAGATACTGAAACAAGGATTTTAGTCCGAATGCGCCTACGTATGGCATGTTCCACCGGCTAAAAGGTGCGAATGGACTATCGGTACCGATGATTGTTACACCGACGCACCCGTCCAGTACATACCCGGTCTCTTCTGCACATTTCCAACGGATAATCCGGCTCTGTTTGGGTTGGGCATCCTCCTCTACATCCTGTGGCTTCTGTACTTGTTTCTGATTCTCGGAATCACCGCTGACAACTTGTGAGTAATATCCGAGCCCCGAGCCCGAGCTTCGAGATCAAATGTCCAGATAAAACCGTCCCCCGTTCGCGTTCGTGTTTGCCAGCTTCTGTCCAGCGCTGAGCATCATCGCGGAGATAATGCATCTGTCGGACAATATTGCGGGGGTGACGATACTCGCCTTCGGCAACGGCGCCCCGGACATATTTACGGCGTTAGTGGCCCCCGTCGGCGAGACCGTGGTCATGTTCAACGAGCTGATTGGCGCCGGGGTCTTTGTCACCACGGTCATAGCCGGTTCGATAGCCATCGCAAAACCTTTTCGGGTCAAGTTCAAGCCGTACGTTCGCGACACGATGTTTTACGTAGCCGCCGTCTGCTGGATAGCGTACGTGATCGACGACGAGACCGTTCATTTGTGGGAGGCAGCCAGTTTCGTAATGATCTACGTCGCCTTCATCGTCGCCGTCGTCGTCGGCCAGGTGCTGGACAACAGGAAGAGCCTCGTGGAAGGTACGTGGACGTTGCGTTCGATCGTCGATTCCGATTAAAGCGGACTAATCGGGATAATCATTCAGACCGGGTACCGAGTCTGCACGACCGTACGGTGCTGAAGACTTACTTGGTCAATCGGGACGAAACTGTGATCCCCCGACTGCCCATACGAGCCCGAGCCGTCGGATTGAAGACGAAACTAGGTAAGTAGAGGCCTGTGTCCGTCGGCGAAGATCTGCTCGCGACGAGGTGTAAGTGCAGGGTTCGAATCCATTTAGACATAGTGTTGGACGTCGAGAGAAAAAACGGGATGATCAAAGACCCGCTGGCCGTCGAATCCAGTGTCGACGATGTCACGGCGAGTCGCCCCTCTGGACTTTTTCGCGAATTCCTCTTCGATGTCTCGCCCATAAACATGGACGACTGGTCCGAAGCCGGTAGGGTGACACGCGGTTGCCTACTTATTCGAGCGGTGCCAATGTTCTTCCTGCAGCTTCTGATACCCGTCGTTAATCAGACCTCTGTCAAACGAGGATGGTCCAAGCTGCTCAACTGTGTACAACTCTGCATCACACCTCTAGTAGCTACTTTTGTTTTACAAGGTAGCAGTCTCAGATCACACGCTGGCCACTATAGAGGGTGGAAAAGATCCTTGATTTTACCCTGACTGAATTATCATTTTTTCGTCACATTTTCAGTATGGTATTATTCCATTGGGCCCGTTCCAATCTGCGTGGTAGTATTTCTCATTGGGGCACTGGCAGCGATCGTTGTTTTCTTACTAACCGACATCGAGACTGTTCCGTCATTTCACAACGTAAGGCAAGCTCTTTTTCGCTAGTCAGAAGTAACCACACCGGTACCCTAGACTCACTTTCAAACCCCGATTACCAGGCTTTCGCGTTCATGGGATTCTTTTCCGCAATGGCGGTGGTATATTTGGTCGCCCAGCAAGTGTACGCGGTTCTGGCAACGATCGGAACCGCCTTGACCATCTCTGATGGAACATTAGGGATGCTGTTTCTGGCCTGGGGAAACAGCATCGGGGGTGAGTTCTCACCGATATCTATGTAAAAAAACCAACTATTCGAAATCCCAAATTAACGTCCAGAAACTTTCTTCCCTTTCCATCAGACTTGATCTCAAACGTCGCGATAGCGAGACGAGGATACCCGCGCATGGGATTCGCCGCCTGCTTCGGAGGTCCCTTGTTCAACACTCTCCTTGGTTTGGGTCTGACCTGGGGTATCGCCGCGCTGCAAGAGGACAACTGGAGGGCTCGCGTGAGGGCCAGTGCCATGGGTCCAGGATGCATAGCGTTCCTCCTCTGCTCGTTGACGGGTTCTGCCTGCTACCTCACCACGAATGGTTACCTGGCCAGACAATCCTACGGCTTCATGCTCTACAGCATCTACTTCATGTTCGTCGTCATGTGCATCCTCATTGAAATTAATTTCATTCATCCTCTCGGCACTGACCTCAGGGACGACTGACTCGAGGGATTCTGGACCACGTTGATATATCTTACCTTGGAGTTACAGTGTCCAGGTATAGCGGGTCTGGAATAGGATCATAGCTAACAATAAGAAGTGTAACATGCCATTGTTGTTATGTTATCAGTCCACTTTCCATAGGTTATTGAGAGTTTTAATAAAAAAAAAAAATTTGGTGACGTAGGCATGGATTGAAACTCTCGACTGCTCTGACAATGAGGCAGAATCCCCACTCATATCGGTCGAGTTGAAACGCTTCCTCGTTCCTTTATTCATTGTCCATTTAATTCGGAGCCATGTTATACGTTAACGAAGCGTGGAGCTTTCCGTCATGAATTATACATGGGATGGATAAATATAACGGCGAGATAAATCTTTCGGGAAATCAGGGATCAATCACCAATGACAAAAGGAAATGAGGTGCCGCTGGCGCGATCGAGCTGTAAATAATTGGAGCCGTTTCGAATCCGGAATTCGTAAATAATTAATCAGACAATTCCTCATCGAGCTCGGCCGATGATTAATGTAGGTATATGGGACAGTATGGGTGGGAAAATAAACGAAACCCTGGCTCGACCGCCCAGCTGCCCTGCCATGTAGAATCTGCTGAGGCATGCGGAAAGCACGGCGTACCTACACACGGGTTGTCCGAAGCCCGGTAGATATGCAACTTAATCATGTGCGGTTCTCTGTTTGTTGAGCCCCGAGGCAACCCAATTTCTACAGTATTACTGCAAAGCTTGCGCTTATTGCAGGCAACCAATCGGTTTGAATCGTTCGAAACGATGCACGAGCCCAGAGGCTATCCGCCCGGATGTCAAACGGCCGCGTTCAACCCGCAGCTGTATCCAACAGAGGATGTGATCTGCGTGTCTGCAGGGTGACCCGAAAAATATTCACCATCGAAGTTCGGCGAAGTACGAACGCCAGACGCGGCGAGATACGAAAGCACGGACGAAATCGAGCCGTTTAACGGTAATATCGACGTAGCCCCGGCTCCGATTATGATGTTCATTAACATGTTGCTTCGGGACACTGTGTACCTTGCACGTGGATAAACCCTAATGAGTATACCGCGTACATGCACATACGTGTAGATTGGCTCGCTCGTACGTTTAACGTTGGAATTGGGCTTTGCTTAGATCTGGGTAGGATCGTACCTCGAGTATATTGCGGAGCTAGACGGTGCAGCCACTTAATGCAGATGTTTCGTGTTGTCTCTGTGCCTGGATGTGGTTCAATTAGGTAATTGGCACTGTGCACAGGTGGAGAATACGCGGGACGACGGCGAGCCTTAAGCCCTGCCCAAGGTAATTGAATCACAGCTCGGCTATCGGTGCGTACGAATAACCTCTGCGATCCCTCTTCGTTACGTACCACGTCGTTGGTTCAGATAACGCCCGAACCCGGTCTGCTTCGCCCCAGTTCATTCAGGTCGATACTAAATGTCAGAAACATCGATAAAAATGAAGAAGAGAACCTGCGAAATTTCGGCACTACGTCAATGAGGATGCCCAAAGAGTATCAGCCCTGTATCTCCGTCATTCTTCTGCTCTAATGTCTGTTTCCCTGCACGGGACACGGGGCCGCCGCTGGTTTATTGAATTTTAAATTCACTTTCCACAATCAGCTGTCTTCGTTTTCAGGTACAGGTAGGTATACGGGATTCTTTTTCAAATAAGGCAAACTTTATGGAACCACTCGATCCCCGGAAAAATCCACTCGACAATTTTTACGTTTATTCGTTGTAGTGGAAAATTTGTTCTTCGGATATTTATTTTATTGGTGAAAAATTCAGATCGACGGACATGTGCGGAGGGATACGAGGGATACGAATACCCGAGCTTAATTGACTGGAAAAATAAACAAAAATGATTGATCTGAACTCCTGCCGAGAGGAAGAGAGGGAAAAAGATTCTCGGGTAATTTTTATATATATTGGGAAAATGTTGGAAAAGTTCGGAATGTGAGGAGCGAAGATGGAGGGAAAGCTGAAAAGAGAGTGTTATTACAGATACCACTTTACAAAATATATTTCATATAAAGTCTAGTTTGATGGAAAAAGTTTTTGCTTTTCGACGATGGAATGGAAGTAGGTGGGTACCTACCCACCAACCTACTCGGCACCTATCTCCGGTAAACACTTCCAGCTTGAGGAGAGAATTTTCTCTTCTGCAGGATTTGATATTCTTTCATAAGAGTGAAAAAGACCAAGTATGGAAAAGTGAATCAGGAATCAGGAATCAGGAATCCCTGACTCGAACAGCTCGAGCCCAACTTCTCATCTCGAGATTGGAATTTCTCACACACGCCCAACCCTCGCGTAATTAAACAATTTGCCATAAGACAAGGTTCTTATTCTTCTGCTTTTGTTAACGAAAATGATCGATTCCTTTGCCAACTCGTCAGCGGCGAAAGTAAACCTATTTTCGCATCAGCAGCGGCGGATGCTTGAGAAGTTGGTGAGTCAGCGGGATGTCCGAGGCGCACGTAGCCGACATAGATCGCAGTATCGTTCCATTGTGCATAAGTATTTCGCGTTTCCAGGAGGATGCCTCCGATGGCCGTTAAGGGGGCTGCAATATTCGAAATCTGCTGACGCCGCGGTCGCTTCGCTCTTTGTCAGTTTCCTTCGGCCTAGCTTTCAGTCGACGCTCGGTATCGTTCGACGGTGAATACGTTAGACGTACTATACATACGTTACACACTCGGCTGGACACGGAGACTCACGTCCGGATCTCTAGCCAAGAATCGAGACTCGTTGACATAATTCCGAGGCGAAATTGTCGCAAAATGGAAGACACGGAAAATCCTAGCATGTTCAGAGTGACGCCGCTTGATGGTCGTTTTGATATTCGCGTCCGTATCGGCGAACAACGATCAGATGGGAAAATTTGGGAAAATATGAATGCCGTCGGAGCTTTTTGACGAAATTCAATCACAGAATTGACCAGGCTCGCGGGTGCAGGCGCCAATTAAAATTTCGATCTCTGTATTCGAATCACGTTATGACCGCTTGGTTTGTTCTCAAATCTATTCTATTATGAATAAAATCTGCGAACTGCAGCCCCCGGTGCCCGAAAAAGGAACACAAAAAGGGAAGAGGGATGAAAAAAAAACAAGGGCGACCGGACGCTGTGTTCAGTGGCTCGGAAAAATTGGCAAACAAATTGCGGAGGAAGATCAGGGGCCGGAAAAAAGACAAACGGATAATATCGAACGTTGGCCGTCGTAAATTTGATCGGGAACTACTGGTCCGCGCAGTTTCAGCGGTCTGCCTCCGGTGGGCGCATACATCCCGATCTCCGCATCGAATATTAGCTATGTGCGATGTGCCCTGCACCGATCCACCTTCTGGCAGCAACTGTGCGCGTCTACCAGTCACCCGTATTACGGATTTGAAAGCTTTTATGCCGTCAGCACGCCTTTCTGTCTTTCAAACTTTTATCTCCCACAAAGTAGATGTCAGAAAGTATTCGCAAATTGAAAAGTAGCATACAGTCGACGAGCGAGACCTTCGTGAAAAAACTGCCCTATACGTGGAACGTGCAAAATTGACTCCCGGCTCATAATCCAGGCTGACACGAAAGTGCATGTACACCGCATCAACGTTCCGAAAATGGTATTTTCCTCGGAAATTTCACCGTGCAGATTTAATGTAGCGCGAAGTGGGTGTATCGCGTCAGCTGTACTGCATGTAAACTTTGCGTAAAAAAGAATAATCTCGAGGAAGACCGGGGCATAAAACAAATGCAGGAATTTATTCGGCGCGTGTAGCTGCAGTGTAGCAACGCGGAGGGAATGAATGTAGGTATCACATCTGTAGAGCCGGTGAGCTGGTATCTGCCATTTGTACCGCGGAGTTGGTACAAGAGTATGTGGATGCGAGAGTATATGTATGATTCGCTCAAGTGAAAATGGTTCGGTCCGGTTCACTCTGTGGAATTTTTCTATCACTTTTTACGAGTATTTTATTCGGTAAGCCCTCGAAATTGATACGCTATGATCCACCGCGCTTTTACTCTTTGAGTTTGATACTCTTTACCTGGAAATATACATGCACATCGGAATCCGATGGAATATATTACATGTGCGAGAGAGAGAGAGAAGGAGGCGAAATTGGAAATAACGGAACAATGATAAATATCGAATTCACATACGTGTTTTCGAGCGACACTTTTGCCGTGATTTACGTGCCATTTCTTACCCGAGTCTTTATCGAATCACGCGCTACTCCGGCGTAACAAGCGCGAGTAAGAAAATCGCTCGGCGTGTATTCAACGCGAGGATGAAAAACAATTTTCCCTCGAGATTACATTAGCTTCCCCCGTTTTTAACCCGCTTGTGACGGAATTGATGAAAAACAAAACGGAAATAAAATGTAAATTTTCCACCGTTGACAAAGAAGAAGAAGATGGCCTGCAGGGACGCGAGAAAATTGCGAGGACGCGGTGCACGGTTACAAAGACCACCGCGGCTGACCTGCATTGCTTTTCCCCCGCGCCGTCGCACCCTCCGCAAACACTCGACTCCTCGTCTACCGTCACGTCGCTACGACTGTCGACTCTCTCCCAATGTAAGCAGCAATTCGCGGTCCTCAAAGCCTCCCGTCCCAACCCATGGTCGTCCACGTACTACTACGCCGTGGAATCCACCCAGTGCTTTCCAAGTGTGGCACCGAGTCGCGGCTTCGTTTCGCATTCGTTACATATGGTTAAGTAATTCGAGCTTGCAGGGTTTGCAGCCGATGCGAAATATACTCTGTTGAGGAAAACACCGAGCGTAGGTGGGACAAGCGGTGACCTGGAGTAGTTACCGTACACATTGTACACCGTGGTACTCGACATCTTCCGCGACTGCAACCGTGATCGTCAAAGAGCAGAGCTTTTTCACCCGGAACTGGAACTCGGTGAAAGAGCGAGTTTCATAATTGCGCACGGTTACTTCAATCCTCGCCCGTGGCTCCGGGGACTCGCTCACGAGCCAGGGGTGGCCGTTACACCAAAAATAATCGATGCATCGATTGCGATTAATTGACTATCAACAAATGATCGAACAGAGCTCGATTCAATCAGTCAAAAAAATTTTAGACCAATATCGAAAATTTTCACATCTAGACGTTATAATTTCATTCCATATTGACTTTTCTCAGCCCGTCACTGAGAAATTAGAAAAAATTTGTGTAGCATTGAGGCAAAGCGACAAATTCGGTTAAATCGATTATTTATTTGATAATATATATATTGCTAATATAGAGGCGAACCCCTTTATAAATTTTGTGTGAATATAGCTGAGATGAACAAGAGTAAAAATAAAAGATGAGTAAAGATAACAGATAAGGGTTATTGTAATAAGAACGAAGATTGAAAACATAAGTAGGCATGGATTACAAGGAAAAATAATCGCCGCCGAATAATCGTAAAAATAATTGATGCCTCGATGCAAGCCGATATTTTTCGTCCATTCCCACTATGAGCGCCGTCCCAGAAAGCCTCGATCGGTAGTCCCTTCCATTTTCCGAATTTCTAATGATCGTAATTTATCGATGGGACGGTGGCCGTAGCGCGGAATTACAGTATCCGTACGTATACGTGCCCATAGACGTTACCGAATTTCTATGGCGACCCCGCACTTACCTCGCCCTGGGCTTTATTGACACGAAGGACGCGTGGTCCGGGGGCCGGGGGCCGGGACCACGAGAGGGTAGAGCGTCGCTCCGCCCCGGTAGATTTACTGCCACCCTAGACGCTAACTTTATCACCTTCGGGAGTTTTGACTCTATTGTTACCGTCGGCGTCGCACGCGAGCGCGGGGTCGAGTCTATTGGGTGAATTCACGGAGCGCAATAAGTAGATGAATCGATAATAACGGTATTGGCGCGGCGAGAAAGATGCCTGAAATCCTGTTATCTGCCGAATTTTCCACCGTTATTCAAACCTCTGAAAAACGCAGCCGATATATTCCGGCCCTCAATTCCCATCGCCTACGATTAACTTGGATCCCGATAGTTGCTGTGGGACAATTCAGCTGCTGTGCCGCGTGCAATTTCGGAGTTATGGGGAAATAGATTTACGCGGGCAGTTGGCTCGCTAATGTAACGAGATTAGATACAACTGTCAATACGTTACTCTCGAACCAATGAAACCGTTCCGGCCGTACAGTCATTTCACTCCGTTCCGGCCAGCGTCAAACAAAAACAAAAAAAAAAACAGCAGGCTTGTGCTGCCTATGAGCCAGCCTTCGAATTTCCCGCTATTTATTATAGTTTCAGCTATTTTGAATTCTGCAACTCTGACCTCAGATTCTTGATCACCGGTTCAAAAAACTTCTGAGCACTAATTTTCATAAGATTTCGAATTTTTTTAGAGTTTTCCCCAGCAAATTGGAATCGCCAGTTGGAATTTTGCAAATCTGACTTCAGATTCGTGATCAGCGATCCAAGAAACCATACGATACCAAATTTCAATCAAATCCGTCGATCCGTTCTCAAGATATCGTCATTTTTATTTTAGTTTTGAGAATTTTGTTATTTAAATAATTCAAAAAGTTACTGAACCGATTTTCGACGAAATATAATCAAATTTCGAATTGAGTATCAATATCGAAATAATCGAATTGAGTGACTGTCCTCAGTTAGACATATATTTCAATTAATTGATTGATTCGTATAGTCCGAAAAATTCTAAGATTAACAAAATCTTATCAGTTCTAAGTTGAGAAAATCAGCACACTCGTTTTCGAGAAATCGTGGAGATATGGTTGGGGATGGAATAATCTGGACCTGAAAACGTGGCGATCCACTGAAAACTCAACCTTTCATTTTCGGGGTGATTACAATAACTTCCTCTTTTCTCTGAAAACATTGAAACGGGAAGTTAAAAAACAGGGGGTAAAAGCTGGTACATAAGTTCTCGACTGAAAAACTGCATAGTGAAGCATACACATGCGTCGGCAAGTTATCCGAGTGGTAAGTTCCGTACGAGTAAAAGCTAACCGTGCGTAACGCTCAAGTTGCTCTATCTATAACGCGGCTACGAGCTGCGTCATAGAATGAACTTGTGTGGGTAAAGTTATACCGAACTTGGGATTTACTCGCGTGAAGAAGAAGTGGATATCCGCAGTTTCGCGTAGACGCGTAAAAAACGAGGCAAACGGGCGGAGTAGTTGGCTCGATGCGTGAGCACTTTTTTCATAGATATTTTGCTTGGGAACCCCTTGATCTATGGCCCCGCGGCAGCTCTCAAGCTTCGAGATTCGGGGAGGTCGTGCAGTGCGCCTGCACTATTTATTACATCCGTTCGCCAGATATCCACCCTTTTTTATCTCTCTTTCGTTCCTCCTTTTTCTCTTTCCCTTATACTTCTCCGGTCGCGAACTGTCCCTGTTACAAAATCCGGAAGAGACACTCGACGAACGACCGCGACGTCACGAGATACCCGAAATCAAAGTAAGTTTGACGGAGAAGATCGACTAATGGGATTCAAACTTTCTCCGCTCGATGTCTCTGGTGTTTGTACGAAACCCACACGAAGGTCCTCGGCACACGACATTCGGAATCAAACCACCTCGAAGATATAAGCCGCAACAACAACACGAAACTTGGGTTTGTTGACGCAGCGGAATCCCATTCTGAAAGGCAAATAGTTGAAAAGCATTTCGAATCGGCGATATTCGGTGGGAGCCGATGATGAACTCGTACCTCGTGTCTCAGATCCATCATCGATTCACTCCGAATTTATGACGCTACCCGCATAAGCGAGGAGATATTGTCCCGGTGCCTTGTTTTGGCGTCTTGGCGGGCAAACCCTCCTCCGCATAACTTTGAGTTTCGTGGGTGCAGGTGCTGTATACATGCTGTAGCAAGTTTCGCGAGTGCATTTGTTCTCGAGTAAGACTAGCGAGTCATTGCAGCTGGGGAACACCTCTGCACCGTGACTCTCGTCACTTCCGCTAAGCTGTTGCTGCACCGGCTTCTGCATAAGCCAATGCGGTAGCGTTGGACAAACAAAGAGGTGCACCGCGCGGTACAAAGGAAAATGTGGCGTTGGTACGAGCGGTATGATGAAGAGAGAATTATGAAAACAGAAGAAAAGAAAATTCTTTTCACGTGTTGCAGTTGTGCGAACTGGATTTACCAACTTCCGAACCAAGCTGGACGTTTTTTTTCGCTCGATTTTTCTCCACCCCGCCGCTGATGTTCATTGTTTGAGAAACATACCAGACGCAGGGTATTATAACAGAATTTTTATTTTTATCGTCGGTCGAGTCTGAAATTCTTGTTCCGATGACCTCGACTTTTATCGAAAACCGAGAGTAGAGTTTTATCGGCTCCTGGGCACGTGGATATTTTATTTTGAAAATGTGTGTTTCTACGCTCCGTAAAATAATAATTACACTCTTCTTGGGAACAAGTGGAGGGAAGGAAGTAAGAAGACTTAATTAATTCCTAATTATTCTTTGTCTTCGGTCGCGGCGACGGTCGCAATGAAGGAATATAAATTTGGTTGTGCCCAACGACCCCAAGGGCTTCCGTACGCTTGCCTGCCCTGGTTCTGAATGCACATAACTCAGCTTCTCTTTTAATTACGATGTATTGCCTGAGAATTAATTCAAATTAACGAATATTTTGCAAAGAGAGAAACAAAAAGTGTATAAAAATAACCAAGACAGCGGAAAATCTCATTCTTACCAGTCACCGACTTTCACCCCTTCTTCATGAGTTGAATAATTGCTTTGAATAATGCTCCGCAAATGCTAATTTTCACGATTTGAAAATTCTACCCCCCGCCGAAGCGGGATAATCTCACTTCCGCTTTCAGCATCGAAATACACCGATTTCCGAAGAGTGTGTGAACACGACAAATCGCAGCTACGAGGTTCGAGCGGGTTCAATTCGGTCGCTGATTAAAATTGATGCGATGCAAATGATATTGAAGACTACTAATTTTGTTTAAATCATGTTAAATGTTAATTAAATCACATTTGCAGCTGTTGCCGCGCACTGGCTGGCAACCACAAAACTTGGTTACACAGTAATGTTACTAACGACGAGACGAGCCTACCTACCCGTCCCGTGTCCTAATTATGGCGGATTTCGCGTCACGTTGTGTAGGCCCTAATTAGCGATTCCGGAGTCACATCTGTGCGTAATCAGGGCTTGGAAAATATCAAACGAGCTGCGAGGGCTCCGCTCCAATTTATACAATTATAACCAGAATCGATCTTTCCTCCTTGATACTCGAGAATGAATTCGAAGAAGGTTCCGAATAAAGTGATAAATGAAAAGCCCTGCTTTGAACCGCGACAAGTTATGACTGGAATTTTCAGCAGCGGAGTTTCATCGATTCGGCAAATAACGCACGATTCACTGCTATGCATTTCCCAGCTGCGCTGCTATTGTGCTTCTTGTCGAACAACAATAATACCAACAATTTTTCAACGTGGAATAAAAAATATGCACTCCGCTCCTAAAAGCCACCCTCGATACCGATTTTTCCCCATAAAAAACCTCACGGTTCATTCAGTGCCATAATTTATACATCCCACGGCATATATATCGGTCGATGATTTCTATGCAGGTCGGAATTCCGAAGTTTCTCGAAAAGGAGGGAAAACTAGCCTGAGCAGAGGGAGTTTGAATGAAATCTCGAAAGCTTCGGACGCATCGATTCCACAGTGTTGTTCGAGAAAGAGAGAGAGAGAGAGCGAGTCGGATCAATTTTCTCTAGGATTATGCTGCAGTCGAATGGTGAAATGAAATGGAATAAGACGGTATAAAATCAAATCCTTTATTGTTTCCGGGCGCCGCGTTTATTGTTCGCGTAATACTTCCGTACGTAAGCTGTAGGTAGTTGGGTACCTACGAAGCTAGAAAGATTTTACGATCGCTAAACAAATATCAGAGAAGAACAAAGAGGAGGATATAAGTGAGGAAAATCTGCGTGCTACACGGCCCTTGGAATACGCGGGCGGTTCTTCTGCTCCTTCATCCCTCGGCGCACTCTTTCCGACAATTCCAACAATTCCCACAATTCTCTTGGTAATTCCTCAAAGTCTGACGTGCGATATTTTCACGTTTCTTGAGCTAAAACAATAACCTGATCCACGGTTTTCTCGCCAGAATGCCAAAGCCTGCGAACCGCGCTCGTTCACTGCGTGTACCTATAACGGATGAAATTCCTCCTTGTATCACCGGACATCCGGCGATCCTCTTGCGCGCCTCGCCCGCTTTCCCGTACGCATCTTCGAGGAATGCTATTAAAAAAGTAATATCGAGCCCCGCGAGCACGTACCGCAACTATCAAGGACGAGCATCCCTCGGTCTCGAGTTACTCATGTAGTCCCGATACTCTGGGAGGGTTGTCGACTGGATTATTCATTTATGTATGCGTTCGAGTTTTCGCAAAGAACGCGAGTTTTATGACTTTTTAATAGCCGTAATTTCAGCTGCTGCATCCTTTAACGGGGGGAAAAGGAGCTTCTCCCTCAAGGATAAAACATCCGGAAGAAAATTCACGGTGTACACGCGCAGACGTAAAAGGATAAAACAGACTCACCGCGCTCACCGTGTACAAGCCGTTATCACATTGTGTGGGTACAGTTACCCCGCTTGGAATTCCAGACGTATTTGCGAAAGGCCGAGGTCACTTAAGCGACACTTATTCGAGATCCTTCTAGTCGCTTGCCGCCTTTTACCCGGGTTCCCGCGCTCGCCGTTCGAGTACCAATAATACACTCCAGACGCTTGTCCGATTTCACGCGGATTTAATTTTACCTCTCGTGGAATCAATCTTTCGGATTCTCTTGATGCCGTGATGAAAACTGCAGATGGGACAAGTATAAACGGCGCGGGCAGAGAATCGAAAGGAGACGATATCAAGAAACGACGCTCCGCTTGTACGTACGGTTAAAAAAAAAAGGGAGTAAAATAATGAAACGAAACCCGCGGGTGCGTTTCGCATAATATTGAAATTTCCATGCGTATACCATGAGATCGGGTTGGTAGGAAAAGCACAGCTGGGATTTGTCGGAGTTTGTCGATTGGCCAAGATATCGTCTGTACATCTTCCACGTTTGTCTTCGGAATGAAAGTAAGAAGAGTTTTCTTCAAGAGTCAACGGGTTGGATGTGGAAACCGTTAAAGTAACAAATATCAAATCCCTATTCACCCGATATGTGTGTGAACAGAATCTCTGCAGCCGGCACGACCTAAATAAACCTCTCTGCACCTATGCTCTGAAATATGTGGCAAATATTGTTTTTACGACGTAAAATGGCACTTTAGTTGCGGTATAAAGTCTTTCTACCGCAAATTTGATGCGCAGTTCGAAGTGCGCAGTCCAAAGTTGCGGCATGCGTAAAGTGACTATTCAGCAAGGATTATGTTCTTCGTACTCTCCGCTGGCTCTGTCTCAGGCTCGTACGAAAAACACAACCTCGCCGAATAAACAGTCACTTTACGCGCATGCCACATAAACAGCTGTTTACACTCTCACCGAAACTCGACCCGTATAGGATGCGTTTAGGCGGGAGTTACACACCTACCCCGCGGATTATGGATTCTTATCCAAGGCGAGATACTCTCTCGGTTCTATTTCACGCGATATCTTCTGAGCGTGTGGCTACCGCGTTTCTCTGAGAAATCCTCGCGCTTTTACCCCTCCGGGTTTTCGGTTTAAAATTGAGTTTTATCTCTTAGGTTTATGGTTATTGAAAGAACTGTTCCGAAAAGCTAACTTGGCAACGGGGTGTCGTTACATAAATCGTTTCGGTGATAGATACGGAAAGTGGTAGGTACAGAACGCGGCTGTCCCTGCAGCCTACCCCGGGCCTATATATTTATCTTTTATGTGCCTCGAGTTAAACTTTGAACTTTCCAACCGGTCGGCTTACGCGCCCTGGTCCTCGATAAAGTACCGCCGAAAATATTGCACTCGAGTCTCGACCGACGCCGCGGTGATTCATTCTCCCGCGAATTTAATTTCGATATTATTTCAACGCGGTCGTGATTTCAATGCGAGTGGCGGAGCCAGTGCCGAACGAGTGAGTACAAACATTATTTTACGATTACGCAAAATTCGGTGAGTGGTCTTTGAGGAAAAGCTCCGATCCATCCGACGTGGAAATGCTAAACAAGCAGCTGGAGGTCGCGAGGTGAACTCGAAGAGATAGAAATCTCTTTGAATCAGTTATTCCGGTTCTCGGAGTAGGTTTCTCGCTGCATTAGTTCTCCCTCAGCTTCGCTAACCATCACTCCGAAGCTATTCATTCATTCAGGGCCAAATCTATACATCGGTCGGAGATAGCGGGACAAAGTGAACCTTTGTCCACGAGTTTCATCCGTGGATCATTATTTTCATAAAATCTGACGCAAGGGCGTATCTTTCGCGACGATTCAATCGCGAGTGATTAATTTCGCGCCACGATTACGGCCGGAGCCGGAGCCTTTTAATCACACTTTGATTTCCACCGTGGCGTTGCATCAGGTTATCGAAACCTCAAACTCGGTGGGGAAATGGATTGGTTGAGCTTTACCTTAGGCGTTATAACGTCGAAACTGCAGTCAGCCATAACGGTGAATTATCTCACCCGATTGAAACGAGGCCACCGACTCTATATCTGCGGTATAGTCCGCGATAGTTTCATCTTCATGTTCCGAATTTCTTCTCCTTGTCAGACATTCGACGTGTTTTTTAGGAGTTTGTTACACCGGCGAGTTTCGTTGAAAAATTCTTCTTACTCGGAGCCGATGTTACGGCCTGGGTTCAAACTTCCAGGTGGGGATAATTTATACGATCTCTAAGTCAGGCTTTTGGGGCTCTCTCGAAATATTTAGAATTCAGAGATTTTCTCCAAGAAGGATTTAGCTTCCATCCGCGTTTATCAGGTTCGACCTTCACGTCGCTCTACGAAAATCTTCAGCTGACGAAAATATTTTTGCGAAATAGATTTACAAACTCATTATCGACAAAAATTATCTCTCTCGTCTGGATAACCATGTTGTACAGCCCAAGGCGGGGAAACTAGATTTGAACCTCGACGAATTTCCGTAAACAGTATCCAAAGTAAAATATGAAAAATCTGCCACGATTGATTGTTGTGGATAGTAAATGTGAACGAGCACACCAAATTCTAGCCGAAAATATAAAAAATTTTAGAAGTTCTTCGACTTTGAAATTTTTACATTGAAGACGAAACTAGTCATTTGTGCGGCACGATCCCATAGAGGGACTTTTTGATTCATTTGCGTGTTGGACTGGTCTCGAGTTTTTGACGTAGCACAGAAAAGGTATTTCAAGCTTGGTGCGAATTCAGCAAAAAATTAGATATAAAAAATCTGACAGTATTGATCGTTCAGGATGGTGTACTGAGTGTGAATCCTAAATTTAATTAAAAAAATATTCGATATACTTCACAGCGGGAAGTATGGAAATCGATAACTCGTACAATTTCCAATACTTGTCAATGAAGTTTTTTTGTGTAGTTTTAGCGTACAAAAATGCATTCATAAAAAAGTCGGCAATTATTTTTGATCAATATTATACGTCCTGTAGTATAGCGTCGATCGGCGAATACTCCCCTCAAATGCAGAACGTCGCAAGCTCGACCATTACATCGGACATCTAGGGATTGTTCGTCGTGCAACAAACTCGAATTCCCCTGCATCCGTACAGATCCTCGTCGAAGCAAGTGCAGATAGTCGGCACTCCGCACTCCGTTGGGATTAGCGAGCTTTGGCCCGTATAATCGCTCAAGGATTCCCGTGCACAGTGGCGCGCAAGGAATTTCTCTACTTGTCATCTGTCATCCGCAAATATTCAAAGGACCCCCCCCCCCCCCCCCCCCCCCCCCCCGCAGCGGGCGGC
>JAFFZH010014189.1:32929-170534 GCA_018420115.1 Euura saliciscinereae
GGGGGGGCGGGTGAGTGTGGTTTTTTTGTGTTCTCTTTGCCCGCCATATGCACGGGGCCCCCCCTCGCCGTCCCCCCCCCAACTCCGCGGCGTGGGGCGGCGAACGGCGATGACTTGATCAACGTTGTTGGCTTCCAGTCTGAAGACGATAAGTAGCGTCAAATTGGCGACGGATTTCGGGACTTGGCACTTGTTCCAGGCTTTCGGATAACTTACGTCAAATCTCGCCCAATACCGGGATCTCGAATTTCCATACTTTCTTTTTTAATATCCATTTGGACGACTGGGGTGTGCCGCGAAAATTCCGTTGAAGCTTTCGATATTGAATCTCATCTGCGGACAGAGACTACGAATATCAATTCGACTGGACACGATAATCGATCTACTTTAATTAAAACTTATTCAATTTAAACCGATCCGATGAGCTTAGCGATAACGAAACGACATATTTTTCGAATATCTAGCCTCTGTCTGCGTCTCAAACTTTTCCTACGATATTAATTATACCTCGTGTTCCGGGTCGATTTCGTCCTCCGCGATTCAAACTTTCGACATTTTTTTCATCGAGTAATATAAAAAAACGAAATGAATCGTAATCAATGGAGCAGAATTAAACTAGGGACGAGATGCAGAAGGGATGAGAGTCGCGTGGGCGGTCCCGAAATCGGATAACCGCTTTGTGAACTCGGGGGATGGATGGCTTAACGCGGTAGAAGTGAGTCGGTGGTCGGGCGACCGAGCTCCTCGAGTTGGCGCGCTTCTCCTCCACCAGTCGATCCCGATAAACTGAGTCTAGGAAGGCGAAACTTCGATATCCAGACGCGGAAGAGCGGGAGATAAATGGACCGGGGGTATAGCTGAATCGGGGAAACAAGATGCCGGCATGGCCACCTTCGCTCAAAATGACAGAAATAAAAATAACCTTAATTCCCGCAGAAGAAAAACTCTGAACGTTCCGCGCGTCCTGCGCGAGATGTATGAAATTGCCAATTGGATATCCAACCGCGGGCAGGATTTATGCCGAAGTACTTATTGCCCGAGGAATTCCGCGGCCGCAGCTCGCAGGTGCCACAAGATCGGAGATGGTCGTATAAAATCATGTCAGAGGAGTTTGAATTCGTTCAATTTCAATTATAATCCGTTTTAAAGAAGTTTGAGAAGAGTCAAGAGTTTGTAACAATCTGAAAGTAAACGTGAAGTGGAGAGAAAGAGAGAGCTCGAGGGGAATAAGCTGGCAGAGATCGATCAGCGGAGCAACAGCCAATATGAAATATCGGTGTTCGCTTTAAAGTTCGAAACAGTTCTTGATTTACGAGTAGCTGCTACCCCGCGATATACTAGCTACGCCACGGAATTTTATCTGCTGCAGGAATAATAAAGCTCGGGAACGGAACAAAGCTCAGCTTTTTGAAATGCAGTCGAATCAGCGAAGCTCGTCGCTCGACGCCAGTTTATCTCAGCTACCGGGTCACCGGTTTTCGGTGTCGACCGTACATGGATCGAGCAGAAAAATCCTGCCTGGCATGGCGGTTCCTCGCCTTTTTATTTTACTCTTCGTTTTTCATTTTTCATTTTTCATATTTTTTCCAAGAGTAACCCGCGAGCTTTCGCGCCCCGTCCCGTCCCTATAAAGTTATTTACGAGCACAACTTTCCATACGCAGGTCAGACTTCGATCCTCCGGTATACCTTCGGTACGTATGAATAGAGGATAATAAATTTATGAAAAATTGTCTTTGATCCGTCAAAGACGGGGTCGAGGGCGATTCGAGAGCGGTCAAAGGAAGAGGTTCCCGGGTGCCTCGTTATGTCTATAGTTTGTCGCGAGTTTTCCTCATCCATCTTTCTTCTCCGGTTATACGTTCGGGATATTTTCATAAGATGCACCGCTCCGATATTACAAGGGTGAAATAGCTATCGCGATGAAGCGAGGAAGTCGGAATTTCGTAATAAATTATATTCCACGAACGTAACGGTGGAAATGAAACGGTTGATCTTGTTTCGTTTGCGCCAGATTTCAGCCGCGCTAGGTGTTCGGTGGACGCGACGCATTGTGAGGTTTTCCGCATTGGTCCTCCATCAAAGTGTTGGGATTAAAGTTCGCACTACAACCTCCGGTGAGTCTGCGTCGCGCTATTATTTCCAGCAACGATCAAATCCACGCTCGCGAAACAAGCGCAAACAAGCGTCAACTTTGATTGCATTTAATTAAACTTTGTTCGACTGTCGCGGTCCGCAACGAAACGTCGATAAAGCTCCACAATGGTAGCTAATGAAAGTGTCGAGGGATACAAAAAAATGAGCGAATAAATTCGGCAATAATAAAATCCACCCGCATCATCGGGTCCTGGGAACCCGTTTCCGGGGGAGGAATTTGAATATTCGAAATCGTAACTCAGTCAGTCGTAATCCAGACTCAGCATTCTGCGTTTTAATTGGCTCTCAGAGACGATAAATCTATTCGTAGAAAAAGAATACCGCTTCGTTGGGTTCGAGGCACGGAGATATTCTCCTATTTAATGCGACCAATTTTCGGCTGGCGAAATAACGACTTGAGATATATAATCGCGATCGCTCGAGTGAATTAGAAACTTTGGGCTTTGGGCTTTATAGCTTGGAAAACAATCGCATTTCAAGTTCACCTAATTTCTCGTCGAGCGACAAACTCCCATTTATCTCTCGACATCTCTTGAGTCGATTTTATGTTTTTGCCTCCAAAGTTCACTTGAGTAAATTAACTATTTAACGATACGATTATATTGTACCGACACGGAAGATTTAACCGGCGAATAATCGCTCGGGCTACAGGCAAGAAATCATGCGATATCTTCGAGAAATCTCGGCATACCCGCGGCAGACCTAATACTCGGTGAATATAAATCAGCACCGGGAGTCTCAAAACACGAAAGGGATTATAGATCACGTTTATTATACGCGGATCAAGGGGGAACCCGGCCCTTGCAGCAGAGTCTCTAATTTCATTAAAATTCACCATCCACATTCACGTCCAATTGCATCGTCAAGCCCATGCACGAGTATCTAAGGGAAGCTTTGGTAGAACGGGGACCATGACCTAAAATGAATACGGTGGGTAAATTTTAGTTCTTGAAGGAAAACCTATCGTTTAAATGGATGTTTAATTGAAAAAATAAAAATTCAATTGAGGTTAAAAAAAAACAACGCTAATTACGATTATTTATCTGATAATTGCGATTTTCATCATTATTGTCGTCATCAGCACCAAAATGTACCTCGTGGGTTCACAAATAGCACTGAATGCCTCTAGTGATCTTGAAGGTCTTGGCTCAAACCTCATTACATAGTTTATTGGCAATACCATTGGCCAAAATGTATAAATTCAAAAGTATTCTGCATTCACCTGGTATTTCAGATACTCAAATCAGCTCAACTTATTTCACCAAGCGAGTCCCGTCCCCAGTTTGTAATTTTTGTTTTTCCAAATGTACAGTTTTTCATTCAGAACAATCCTGTAAAGTCGCAGGATACATTGCATACCACAATAATCCTAAGGTTTCCTTTTTATATACGGCGCCAATTTTCGGCACAGCAGACAGCTTATTGCTGCGCGACAAAAAACAATAACTATTGGGCTATTCAAACATCGACGAATCGTATGAGTTTCGAACGATGTTGGACAGGAAATTGCCGCGTCCGCGTTGATCCGGGTATTCGAAAGCTGCGGACCGGCGTGAGATGAAAAATGAAAAAAGGGGAAAGAATCAACGTCGAACTGTTGAGCCCGAGGGTCATCGATCCCGAGCCACTCGCCTCCTAGCAGTTTGCAGTTGAATTTTCGAAAGCTGCAGATCTCGAGCCAGTTTTATCGATATCGCAAATCACGTGGCGCGAAGGCGAGCGTGAAATCCGGGATATCCGGTCAGAGTAAAAAGCTCGCGTCAAGCCTTCCCACGTCGGGTCTGGTAACGGGGGCAGGTTTAACCAGAACCCGAACCACGTATACCAAAAACGGGAGGAAGACATTCAAACTTTATAGTTTACAATCCCGCGAGCGAATGCTTGTACGCGCCAAACGACGTTCCCCGTACGAGGGGCTGGACGAGGAGGGTGTCGTTAAACTCGGAACTGCAGTTCCTCGTGTTCATACTTTTCCGCCTTTTTCTGCCTCGGGTACATTCATTCATTTGGTCACCGTAACGAAACGCTACTTTTACCTCGACTTTTACTAATAAATTCAAATTATTGTAAATATATTTTATCCTAAAATTCATTAATTATTTTCTAGAATCTGAAGGATGGGATCTAATGAAGTTCGGATACATGGTCAATTACTAGCTTGTAATCTGAAGTTTAGACTAGGTTTTATTTCAATTTAAATTTAATAGTGTATATTGCAAATGAATAATGATGATTAAACTCAATCGAATGAGAATGAATGATAATGGGTTCAAAAATGAGCTTCGAATTCTATTTTTCAGAGTCTTGAAGATCTCAGAGTCCCTCGTCGTATATTTCTTTATAGACTATCGTTTATATCTGTGAAAAATGTGATATTGTAAATTAGAAAATGTAAATGACATATTCGTCACATCACCTACCCCCTCCTATCCGCTTCCAGTCTCCGGACGAATCCTCACGACACATGCGAAAGGTATTGACTCCCATTCCGAATTTTTTCCTCGATTAAGCTGCATTACACCGCGAACCGCTG
The DNA here is from genome assembly GCA_018420115.1 of Euura saliciscinereae. NCBI lineage: Eukaryota > Metazoa > Arthropoda > Insecta > Hymenoptera > Tenthredinidae > Euura > Euura saliciscinereae. Next base: position 37,619 of record JAFFZH010014189.1, read on the forward strand.
GGCATACATTGTAGATCCACTGCAGTGTGCGACTGCAAACTCCGTCGTTCCACCGCGGTGGGTATTCCGACGTTATATTCGTTCAGCCGCGGCGAACGTACCTCGCGACTCATTAGCGCTTCGGTTTATTTTTCTCCCCTAACTATCAGAGACTGCGGGGCGATACTTGCCTGGGTATTACAGACCCGCAGCAGCAGCAGCCACGTATATTATACATATCGCGTGTCTAATGACATAAGGACGTAAGCGCCATTATACGCAACGACGTTTTGCTGTTTATAATGGCATAAAGTCGTATAATTTTTTTTTTTCACGCCAATCGCTCTGAAAACGTTCAAAACGTATAGATCAATTGAAATTACGAGATCGAAAAATGTAAGTGCAATAGGTCGTAAGTTGGGCGGATAAGACTTTCTGCTTTTAACTGCGATTTCTTTTATCGAATTTTTCGAAACGACGTCGATTTCGATTTTTCTTTGCGTTTCACCAGTTTTTACAGTTATTTAAAAAAATCATGAAAAAAACAATTGTTAACTTTCGATATTGTACGCAGGTTCAATGGATTTCATATTTGATTTCATATTTGTTAACTTTTCTCAGTATTGTTGTAGATAATAAGATGTATAAGATGATTGAGAAATTTTGTTTCCAATGAATTCTAGTCTGAAGAGGATCGAAACGTTAAAACTTTGGAAGTTGTAATTGACCTTTGATACCATAATGAATTTAACTACATTGCTCAGTAATGTCTAGAATTTCATCAATTTTGCCAAAAGGTGAATAACTCGGCACACAGCGCCCGATAAAATCTCAAATGAATTTCGATAATCGAACTGCAGCGCGTGGTTTCATTCCTGTACCGATTTATTATCAGCGCCCGCACCCTGCCCACGGGCAGGTAGGTATAACTTACCCCAGAACCTCGGCCCGGGAAAATGGTTCAGCGGATTAAAGTCCGGATATTAATTTAGAAGAGAGCTCGAACACGTCGCGAGTGTGGAACGTACGAGCGCGTTAATTAATACCCTCTATTCATCGCTGCGGATCATTATTCCATTTTCCGTCGCGCCTCGTCGACGTTCTTCGAGGGGCTTCGTCGGTTCGATTTTGAATTTCGCCTCGCTGCCTACTCGCGTCGTCTGCTAGTCTCTCGGCCAATCACCGTCGCCCCGGTTCTTCTGACATTTCGCGCGGTTTTCGTTCACTTGTTGCGTTGCCTGACGCGTGACAGATACAACAGTGAATTGAAACACTGAGAATGTAATTTCCGACTTGACGGGCTTCATTTAAACGTCGAGAAAATCGATTTCTTGCAAAGTGTCCGCGAAAGTGCCTTCTGTCGAGCCCCGAAATGTCTTCTTTCGTTTATAACCTATAAACCTAACCTATAAAACAACCTCGAGGAGCTTGAATATCGATAAATTCACCTATACGAGCCGAATAATCGTTAACAATGTCAGAATATCTTTCTGCAGAGATCACAGCCACCTGCGCCGCCCTTGGCTACTTCGACGGGACCAAATATCACCTGGAGAAGGACTGTATCGGTGAGTGTATCGGCTCGAGTCGATAAACCTGAGGGTTTCGATCCAGAATCTCACATTCAGGGCTGGTAGCGAGTCACTTCTTTCGATCGAAGTCACTTTTTCCAACTTTTCCCAAGGTTTTATCACTCTTCTGGTCACAAATCGTGCAAAATCGCTTCAAATTACTCTTGAATTACAACCCCCTGCAACGACTGTTGATGTAGTTACTGAGTTGTAACTGATTTTTCCCAGTCACTTTGAGTCAAAAACTCATTTTTCCCACTTATTCCGGGCCCCTCTATCGCTACCAGTTCTGATTCTTGATCAGACTTCTATCATCGTTTTTTACAGAAACGTTGAAGGACCTGATCCGCTACCTGAGAAGAGATGACGAGGATCACACGATCCGTCGATACCTGGGCAGGATGAAACTGCTGCAGACGAACCTGATCAAAATACTAGTCGAGCACCAGGACAAAGAGGATTTGTTCGAAGTCAATCTGCGGTGAGTCTGAGCTGCCTCTGAGGTATCTTTCCTGATGACTAAAATACACTTTGGTTATAGATTGCTGGCAAATTTGACGAGCCCTCCGCTGCTGCTTTACAACGAGGAGCTGCCGACGGACAGAGCTAAGCGGAATTATTATCTGGAGATCGTAACTCATCTCCAAGGCTACAAGCTCGTATTGGGAGACGAACGGTTCTGGTCTGTGCTCCGCGAAAAGATCAGCAAGATTTTAACGATCGTGAGTATATCGTAGTTTGGCTCTGTATTTCATCCGATTCGGATCGTCGAAGAGGTGTATCGATTATTTTGTAGCCTAACGACGAGAGGCCCGAAGACAGAGGCCTCGTTATAGAAAGAATATTGATTTTGGTCAGAAATATTCTTCAAGTACCGGCAGACGTGGAAAGCGAGAAGAGAACGGACAGCGAGGGAACGATACACGATCAGGTGAGTTTTCAAGCATCTCAGAGAAGATCGAAGATTCTTTCCTAATATTCTTTTATTTCATGTTTCGGTAGTTTACGAGAGAAGTAATTCATTCTTTTGTTTTTATTTCATTCAAGTTGAAGCAATATCTAGGCAATATGGATCGAAAATGACGACGATATGATGTCACTCATAATTGAGATTACCCGTAGATATAAAAATTCTGAAATTCAGTTCGCTGTAACTTTTGTGATTTTTAATTTCCCGTTTCTCTGTTTTCAGAGAAATAAGGGAATTATTGTAATCATTCCGAAAATCAAAAGTTGAGTTTTCACTGGATCTCCACGTTTTGAGGTCCAGAGAATCATCTTCAACCATTTTCAGTCTGACGTCTAGGTGTTTGTGTGTGTGTGTGTGTGTGACCAATTTTTTGTCCCCACGATATTTTGAGAACTAGGGCGCGTATTTTTATCAAATTGAGCTTAATCGACGCGATTCTTATAAACTTGGAACTGATTAGGTTTTGGCTTTGATCAGTTCAGTACTTTTCGAATTATTTAAACAAAAGCATCCTAAAAATTACAGTAAAAATGACGATATTTTCAGAACGGATCAACGTATTTGAATGAAATCTGCTACCGTGTGGTTTTTTGCGTCGCTTATCACGAATATCGAGTCAGTTTTGTAAAATTTGAATTTGGCGCAGTCGATATGCTGCACACAAAAAAAAAACTTTTGGATTTTGATGAAAACTAGTACTTGAAAGTTTTTTTGGGTCTCTAATGACGAACCTGAAGTCAGATTTGCGAAATAAAACGGCAGATCCAATTAGCTGGCAAAACATTCTAAATGTTGTGCAAATTGGTACTTGAGGGTTTTTTGAACCGCTGATCAAGAATCTGAGGTCAGATTTGCGAAACTCAAAATAGCTAGAAACAAAATAAATAACGCGAAGTTCAAAGACTGGTTCATAGTCAGTCCCCAAACCCGCTTGTTTTATCATCGGAAAGAAAAAAAATTGGAATATGGAATATGGAAATTTACAAATGTTCACGAAAACGCCGGCTTTTTAGGCACTGATCACTTCTTATTTACCAATTTGCAGGTTTTATTCGCCCTGCACACATCCGGAATGGCCGACATGTTTCTCTTCATGGCCAGTAACCAGGACGAGCAACAGTACCAGATGCATATTCTGGAGGTGAGAGAGCGGTCATAAGCTTGTAGATTTGTTATTTGAACAAGTTTCATTCGATTTTACTCTACATCGTTATTTCCCCTTCCGTGTATACTCGATCGACGATCGTATTGAATTGAATCTGTTTTCTTATTTCGTTCCATTTCAATTTCATTTCATCCACGAAATCCTCCTGTGGAAAAATCGCAGATCGTTTCTTTGATGCTGAGGGAGCAGAGAGCGAGCAAATTGGGTGCCACGGGGGTGCAGAGAAGCACTGCTGAAAAGGAACGGGACGAAGCCGAGCTCCTTGCCGTCCGTCAACGCGAGAATCTAGAGAAGATAGAAAGGAATCGGAAGTACGCTGGATCTAGGTGAGTCGAGAAATTTCCGGGGCACCGGTAACGCGCCAAATACCGAGGTGCACCATTTCCCGCACCAGTTTTCACGTTAAACTGTAACAATCGCTTCAACCCTGACAAACGGATACTCGCATGTAACGCGGAAGAACGGAACAAAGGTGAATAAGTAAACAGAAATAATGAAAAACGGCGCGGAAAAGTAAAATTTTCCGATCCCTTCCCTCCCTCCCCCTGCCTCGGGAAGGGTAATCCTTTGTCCGCAGTGCGGGAAACGCAATAGGGAAAGGCTCCGTTTATTTTCAAAGCGCACGGGTCACCGGAGGGGTGCCCCGGTTCGGCAAATGTATTATGATGATAAAAAATGGTCGTTCAGAATTTGCCGGACATCCGTGACCGCGTTAGAGAAATACTCGGTAGCGTACAGTTTTTCTTCTCGGAAAAGTTTGATAAAGTTCGTAGAGATTTTCATGTACAAAATTCAGGGCTGGTTGCGATAGAGTGTCTAATAAGTGACTAATAGTGACTATAAGTGACTGGAAAAAATCAGTTGTAACTCAGTAACTACATTAAGAATAATTTGAAGCGAGACAAAAAAAGATATTTCCGGAAAAATTTGAAAAAGTGACTTCGATCGAAAGAAGTGACTAATATAGTGAGTAAATTGACTCGCTACGAGCCCTGACTGTCATTTTACAGAGTAGATCCGAAGTATTTATTTATTACGTCGTACTTGGGGGCCGAATTATATTTTAAGTATTCCTCAAAGCGTCGGTTCCGGTCGTCGCGGTCGGGTGTCGCGTACGAGCGACCGCCGGTCGCATGATCGTAAATTTTATTACCCTGATCCATAAATCGAGATCGAGGTACCATGTGCAATTCTTGTGTTCCGCAGAGGGTGAATAAAGTGCCATTTTATTTTCCATCCCGTACCGTATACCGGGGCACTTGTAACTAGGCATCGGTAAATGCGAAACGGGTACGTACCGCGTGTAGCGGAAATGAGGGAACCGAGTCAGCGGTATAAGGTAGTGGTAATACCACCCTATTCATACGAGAGTCGAGTGCATCTCGGAGCTCGGAGCCCCGTGGTAACCTAACGAATATGACCCAGTTCCCAACGATAAGACTGGAACTGCGGGGAGCGACGACTACCAGCCGTTACTCCCTCGTCAAAAAGATACGAGCGTACCTGCACAAGTTATACTGTAACGAAGAGCATCTCCGCAGCGGTACTCGAATCGTTACTCCTTTTTGCTTTTCCGTGTACGTTATCGGTTGTCGAAGGGTCTCATAGCGCTCATTATCGCTTTATCGTTTACGAGTTTGCTTATTTTGCTCCTCGTGCTCGTACACCCTTCAATTATTATTCATACCTCCGACTGGGGGATGAGGGGATTCTTTATGCTATCCTTGCTTTGTCCCCGCAGTGTGTCAAGGCCGGGGTGAAGACGGCTGGGCGGAGCCCGGTTTTTAATTAAGTGATTCTTGTAATCGCAGCGTGCGGCATATCTCGGTTTTTTTTTTTTACCTCCCACTTCAACTACCCTAACAAAACCCTCCGCAGGCGAATTTCTTCGCGGTACTTTAGCAGCCATTATTTCAAGTTCGTTAACGGCTCTAACGAGCTCCGATTTCTGAGTGACAATTAATTTCGACCTTGTTGAGCGAGATTCTCTTTCTAGTTTTTGTCGAATTCATAACAATCACGGTTTGGGAAAGCGGGAGCGTGAATAGAAGATAATTCCAAGTTGGAAAAGTGTGATATTCCTAGGGACGACGCTTCCTCGGAGCCTGAACGGATAATCCAAATCCAATTTTACCCATACCTCGTGAAAATCCAATCAATGCAATTGAAGGCACCTGTCACCGACAGATAGTCTGCTAAATGACGTGGGGGAGCCGGCGTACGGAACTCTTTCGCTAGAATCAAACCCGATGCCTCAAAATTGAAACAAGTTTTATTGAAATTCGTCGAAGGTTCGAGAGAAGGTCGAGATTGTTCTTTTGTCGATCAGCGAGTTCCGAGTTTCTTGATTATTGATAAAGATGGAGAGTATCTTTTCGGCAACCCGATACGAAAGTTCACCGCGGTTCTTGAATCCTACACCCTCAATTATACCGGCTACCGTGTGCTGGTTATTCAATAATGTGATCCTAACGAGAGTTTGAAAATGATATTTCAGACATTCGCAATTCGGGGGGACGTTTGTGGTGAGAAATATGAAGGCAATTGGCGAGAACGAGTTAATTTGCCACAAACCTTTCCACAAACTTGAGACTCTGGAATTCAGCCAACAAAAGGTGAGAGAACGTCTTCTTTGTTCTTAACGTCCATTCCTGCTCACAAAATCGATTCTCATCGCCTCGAACTGTAATTTTGCACGTCCCTTTTTTTTCTTGTTATCAATGAAGGAAAAACTTAAGAAACCGAAAAATAAATTGGGAATGTGCGGACAAAATGCCGAGCGAAAGTCTGCTCTGAGCGTGAGACTATTTCTGAAGGAGTTTTGCGTTGAGTTTTTGAACGGGGCTTACAACCCGGTTATGAGATACGCCAGGTCCTGCGTAACCGGAGGAAACCGAGCCCAGGCAAATGACGAAAGTTACTATCTGTGGGCGTTGAAGTACTTCATGGAATTCAACAGACACTACAAGTTCCAAGTGAAATTCGTGAGGTAAAAAATTCCGCTGAAAAATTTACGAACGTGCTACGGTCTCGACGAGTGAATAAACGATGACAATTATCCCCTCAGCGAAACCATATCCACCGAGATATTCCATCTGGTTCAGAGACAGCTGGAACACTATTACGAAATGATGATCACGGACAAGAAAAAAATCCCACTGTGGTCGCGGAGGCTTCATCTCGCGCTGAAAGCGTATCAGGTGAGAAACACCCGAAATCCGGTGAACTGTGATGTAATTAAAAATGCGGAATTACGTAGGAACTCCTCCACACGGTGATGGCGATGGACAAGTGCGAGGACGAGACTGTGCGCGCTTCGAGCAAAGTGATAAAGAGCAACGTGTTCTACGTTCCGGAGTACCGGGAAACCCTGCTGAACCAGTTGCTCTGCTACAACGAGTTAACCATGTCGAGGTTCGTGCTTAAACTTTTTAATTACCCTAATTGATTTCTTTTCGGAGAAGCCCGAGTTCGCCTCGAACGAAAACGAACAACAATATCCATGGAAGGTAATTTAAATTGATTATAAACCGCGGTCGGAGACTCCGACTCTTGTTTATTCGAGTTGTCAGCGGAGGCGAGTGTTTGCTGAAACTTTTATCTGTAACAGACAGTCTGCATTCCCGCCTCTTCCTCGTTTTAGTTTTCGTCAAATAAACAACCGGCATCGATTCTGCCGCAAATACCAGTTGAGCTCCGAAACTTTTCGACGTTGACGCGCTTTCTATATTTCACGCCTGCCACGCTCGTCTTCCGGACCGGGCCGATTCAATTAGCCGGCAACTGGCCGCTCCCATCGACCCCCCGCGTCGCTGTATGTCGGAACCGAATCCAGCTCATCCCCCATTCTGATCCCATTTACATACTCAACACTTGCGTAACCGTGTTCGCGCCCGCTTTATCGCCTCCAGGAACTACCTGACCGACCTGATCGAGACGGTGCACATATTTCTCAAGATGCTCGAAGTCTTCTGCGGACAGGGACGAAGCATCGTCGTGCAGAAGGTGAAGAAGAAGCAGAAGCGAAGGGCGAAAAGTTAGTTGAATTCGTTCTATGTGTACCGGAAACGTTTACTTCCTCCACTTCAACCTTTCTTCTCGATTCCTTTCTGCTTTCTTGCCAGAATCCAAAGCCAACAAGGAAGTCCCTCCGGCACTCAGCCTCGAAGAGCGGTGGGACGAGGCTAGTCCACAGCTCGCTGTGGTTATGCAGAGTGCCTCGATACCCGAGATGATTCCCTTTGACGCGACCCTGGACACGCCCATCGACGATCAGAAGTGAGACGCCTTTAATTTCCCAACTTCACGCGGAGTTGATTCTGTTTGTTTCACGTTTTTGTTATTTTTCCCGCCCAGGGTCGACGCCATGAAGAGTGTGCAGAAGTTTCTACGCAAGAGTCAATTCGACGAGGCCATCGGACTGTTGCGAGCGTCAAGGTACGATCTCTACGCTATACGTCCCAGAGAAAAAAAAATCCCCTCTTTATTTTGGAAGAGAAAAAAAAGTACATGAATAATAAATTTCGGAGGATATCGGACGCGGTCCTGTCGATATCCCACGTCAAAACTTTTTGACAGGGTCAACGCGTCGGCCGCGCGACCCCAATAAAGTGGTAAAACGCGATTCGACGAACTGCCTCCGATAATGATAAAAGTAAAAAAAGTTTTTCTCCAAAACGAATAAACGTGTCACCTCGTAACACAGTTTGGCTCCTTTTGGGCCAGTTATTCTTCCATTATTGCGCCGAACATGAAAATAACTCGGTTTCAACAAAGCATCAGGCGTTTCTACCATTCCGAGGGTCAGACGGCGCCCATCGCGGGGTCAAGTAGGTATCGCGCAGGAAGGGTTGAAAAAAATGTTTTCCTACTCATTTTTTTCCCTTCATTTCTTTCATCCACCTCCTCTTTTTGTTCCTGTTTTCTTCACCTCCCGTAAAATACCCCGCCGCGGCTCGTCGCCCCGGCGATGAGGACCCTCTAGTATCGCCCAACGCTCAGCACAGGGCATTGTTTTGTCAAACAAAAGCGTCTGGTATAACAAAGCTATTAGTCAAGCATGGTCGCTGGTCTCTCCCTTAAAAAAACTTTGGATTATATTTCGCTTTCGGGAATAATATAACCGGCTCAAACTAAATTTTTCACAGTTGGAAACGGAAAATCCACTGTTTGGACAGGCGGAATCGCATCAAAGGATGAAAATCGCCGGCAATAGTAACTAGATTGACAATTTTCTGTCCGCAGAGAAGTGTGGCCCGAAAACGACAGCTTCGGACACGCCGGCATGTCGCCCGAGGAGGAGTTCATGGCGCTCAGAGAAATCTACTTCGCAGATCTTGGAGTTGGTGAGCATATCATTATGTTTACATCGAAATATCGCGTATTTGTGTATAATTTAAACAACCGGGAGGATTGGAAGTGGGAAGGATCGTTCAACGCGCGGTGGCCGCCGTTTCAGCGGAACACATTTTTCACTCAGGGTTCGTACTGATCGCGCATCTTGCCCTTGCCTTTGGGTAAACTTTTCAACGATCAATTTCATCCCCCCCCCTTATACCGGTCTCCCAATTAATATACCCGAGGCTGCAAGCAGCTGCTTCCCTCTTTCAATCAATTAAATTAAATTCCTCAAGAGTCTAAGACGCTCCGCGTAGGGGCTAACGAGATACGCCCGACGACCTTGTCCTCTTCAGGACCCGCGGACGTCCCAGACGCGTCTGTTTGCGAACGACGCCTGACGTCGCGCGTGCCTCGCGGGCCTTCGTTAGGTTTGGAGAAAAAAGGAGAACGTTCTGATTTTGAGAGAAAAAAAATGATAACAATGATAAGTAATCGAAGACCCAAACGCGAGATGATTCGGACGGGGTCTCTTGCGGGCTGGCGGTAATAACCGGCGACGTATATCACGTCGGAAATTTAATTAAACAGCCTGACGGTATTCGTTTCGTGCTGCTCTAATTTATGTATGAATAACTGCGCGCTGTTAACAGTCGTGTTTTTTCTTATCGCTTGCCCCTCGCCTCCCGGGACGTTATTATTTCATGCCCATTTTGTCACCCCGATTGCGGAATTACTACTTTTCCTGTCTCTGTGCCTTTCCGTTTTTGTCGACCCGTCGGCACTCTTTGACCAGATTTTTATTGTCCCGAGGTGTTTTTGTAAACCTTTTTTTTTTCTCCAGCGTGGACTCTCAGTCGGTTCTTTTTCCGGCTGAAAATTCCCGCCTTCAGCCTCCAGCCTCCATCCGGGGGTCGTTAAATGTTAATTCTTGTTACACTTCTTGCGCTCTCGCGCAGAGCGGGGAAGACAAAGCCCCGTTCTCTCGGTTTTACGAGGGGCCATCTTTCAACCTCTCTGCACCGAGGCGCAATTTTTGTATCATGCTTATTATCACCAGCGGCTCTCGACGAAGATGAGAAGAAAAATGTAATCGAACGATGATCGGTGCAGACAAGCGTTTGAAATTCATATTCGATAAGCTTAACGCGGTTGATCTTCGGATCTGGGCGCAGGTAGGAGCAGCCAGTGAAAATCTCCGCGCGGGAGATAAGCTCGTCGTATCTGTACCGGAGGGTGGGATATAACTTAGTTGGATTGTTTTGCATTATGCATTAGCTTCGGAGAGCTCCGACTAAACCCTCTCAAACACTCCACACAAGCCAATGTTAAACAATGAGAACTTGCCTCTTACCTCGGTGTTTCGCCCCGGCACGTGTGTCGCTCTCTCTCTCTCTCTCTCGCCCCTTCTGCCCTGGCTTCTGTCCAATGAAAATGGACTTTTAATTTTCCAAATCGTTAAACCTAGGAGAAAGAAACCGTTCCCGGAGTACCGCGGTGAGTCCGAGAGTCATTCCGTTCTCGAGACCGAGTGTCTAGGTGGGTGTAGCTGCCAGCCAGGTAGCAGCGTTACTTTTCTAGGCAGAATGTAATAAAACGTGAAACGCTAGGAGTAATAAAAGGGTTCTTATTACCCAGGTTATATCGCGGTTGTAGGACGTGACGTCGCGAGGAGACGCTTGGTAAGAGCTTCCCATTGAGATATATTCGGTACCGAGGTGCAGGTACCGCCGTCGCGTGTATTTTAGGTATTTTATCTATCGCGGCATTGAGTGCACCGAACGAAATAGTGGAAAACCCGGGACGATGGTAAATGATGGAGAAAAATTTTCCTACGTTGCAGCAATTTATTTGATATTCTATAGCGGCGCTCCGAGTTATATATAGAAGGGTATAGGAAAAATTCTAATAGAACCACCCCCCGCACTTCGGTCTCTCTTCCATTCCACACGTTCGAGACCCACCCGCGTCTCCTCGAAAGTCCAAAGTCCCGAGTTGTTCGCTCTATCCAGGCCAATGGAGCAGTTTGCAAACTGTGGAAAAGACGACCGATCCGGAGCCACACGTACAAATTTCAAATTGATGTATCAATTTCGCCGGTTCGAAGTGTTCCAAGTCCCGGCAGCGGAGCCGTCGTTAAATGAATCGGTTTAACAGACCGCGGAGATCGCGAGCCCCGCCATTGAAACCGGATGTGTCGGTTGAATCGGATATATCGAATTCTCCCGTTCAATTTTCATACGACGGGGAAAAATCGTGGTCACTTTCGGCTTGAATAACGTTACGGTTTGTCGATCACAGAGCATGGGAATTGGTGCAGACGAAATCGTTATATATTCTTGACGAGTGAACCGTGTGCTAATTTTCAATATCAGCTTCAAACTGCAGGGATCCGCCTCTCCCTCCCCCGGTTTTCCTCCTCCGTCGTGTATACAAATTATATACTCTCGCATCGACGAATAATATTAATAATAACGAGGATGATAATAATAATGATAATAATAATAATAATAATAATGCGTGTAGAACGGGGAAATTTATGCGGTTTGAATATGGTGTAGACCGAGCGTGACTGCAGTATCGGTGTATACGCGCAATTATCGGGAATAAAGGATGGATATCCACGGTTCCGGTTAACTGCTCGTTAATAAAGTTATTATTGAATGTTAAATTCAGCGAAATTACACCAATTAACGCGCTCGCGACGTCGTTTCACGCCGTTTACACGACCCTTAAAACTCGGCGAGAGATTTAAATACCAACGTCGCGTCGGAAGCGTCTCCGCTTTGTTCCGTTGTCATGTGTATCCGTCTTCTCCCGCCCCGCCCCGCCCGCCAGCGATTCGGACAGATCAATACTCACCGTTCGACAACAATAAAGATTATCATCGTGATTATCAAAGTTTCGAACGCGGTATTCATATATTATGTCTACGCCGAGCTAACGGGAGCTGTCGTGTTACGATGCCTGCATACCTACAAATTGAATAACAACCGTGCTTGAATAATACAGATATGTAAATTCGGGTGGATGTGGGTGGGGCGGGTAGACGGCGAAACGCCCGCCGTGGGCCCCAGTCGGAAACTCAGACTAGAATCATTTATATTGTATCCGACACCCGACTCCCGACTACCGAAGCTCTCGAAGCACGTCGTTTGTTTCAGCCACATTCGGAATCTGGTTAATAAAAAATTGCATCGATGCAGCTACCTCAAGTTTTAAAAAAATAACACACCCTCAGAGCCAGTCCCGTCATCGTCGAGCCGCTCTTTCAACGCGTAACAGAATTTTCTTGGCAAATTTTACAGTTAAACGATCCTCGATGGCCCTATTTCAATTTGCATAAAAAGGAGCACTAAGGGCGCGGTGAAGCTTCCTTCATCCCCCCCCCCCCCCCCCCCTTCTTTCACGAGGCACCCTCGAACCGTAAAAACGTAATTGGCTAGTGAGTCATTGATTCGGGAGACGCGAAAAGCGCTTCGATTTCACCCCCACCCCGCCATGGTTATGACTGATAAGCTCCGCTAGCGTCATCGAGGCACGTTTATAAGGGGATAAATCCTCATATTCAATCTTGACGTCCTTCTTAATTCTCCTCTGACCCTGAGATACGACGATGATCAAAGCCGCTTACGATTAAATCCAGACGAATCGAGGTGAATTATCTTTCGATTATCGAACAATTGAATTTTTGCAAAATGCCGAGGCGCTTCTAGTTTCACTTCACTCTCGGGCCTAGGTCTTACAAATAATACACTGCAGGGGTCTTATTACTAGGGGAATAAGAGCCTCGGCTCTTTTCCTCGGTCGACAATTCGCATTGAATTGACTTTCGATAAGATTATTCAAATTCTTCGACAGCCTGCGTTTTTCGTTCTATATTTATTCCTCGTTTGTGAGCAGAGGCGACAGAGAAATCCAGAAAATGAGACCGGAGCTAATATTCCCGGACGTTCAACGACACTCCGAACACCTGCGATCTTCGATATCCACCTTTATAAGATGTTTGGTACATGACAGGAACTGCAACGGCTTGCATCGATTCCAGATTCCATAACATCCTCGTTTCTTCTTATCATTTTCCTGTCCGTACTACGGTACGAATCTCTATATTGGAAACTCGTGCCAGCTGCAGCAGGGGACGAAGGAGACAAGATCAAAATCAAAAAGTTAATTAATCTTTCCCATTTCGAATCGTGACGGGCAATTTTTTTCTTTCCCCTTCATCGAGGCTAAAATATACGCCACCAAATCCTCGATTGACGTTCTCGTTGATGGATAAAAAAATTCTGACGAATTAGCTATTCGTGGGGATACAAATTATCGAGAGATTGATCGAAGCTCGGATTTTTCCATCGAGGCAATTCAAAGTTGCGTTTTTGTTGGACTTATTTAGCTCTTTTTAAAACCGCGGCGCAAAGTGATGGGCAAACATTATAATGAGGTAAGGGCGGTGCTCGGGGTAGTAATGCTCTTTCAGTTATTTACGGTGCAGTAATGCGCGCAGAAATACATTTTCGTTTTATCATACGCGCGTTACGTTATGCAGATGGGGGACACCCACACCGAGCTCTCGACGTGCACCAGAAAGAGATATAGGTATCCACCGGCGAGAGCACCTTTGATATCGCGCTACTTCAGCGAGGCAATTCCATATAAATTATTACTCCCACGCCGGGGGCTCGAATCCCGCACCCCCTGGTTCTTTTTCCTTTTACTTCCGCCCCGCGTTTTAATTTACATAACATTTTGCCACTCCGTGTTAGCCGGTGCTGCGATACCATTTTCGATTAGACAAATTTTCATTTTTCATCAAGAAACAAACGGGGCTGAGAGAAAGACTCGCAAGGGAATGACAGGCGATGGTTGTAAAAATCGAGAAGACGCGATATTTACGGCAGGTCTCGCCTTTCCCAATTACCGGGGCAACCCTTGGTGCGGTTATCTCCTATCTTTATACTCGAGAAACCCAAAATCATAAAAGTTTCATGAATCGTGTGTAGCACGGCCCAGGTACGACGTCCGCACGGGATGAAAAGGAATAACAACAACCTGGCCAAACCTTGTTCAAACGGTTTATAGCCGTGAGGGAAGGAGATCGCTCGAGTAAATACCTTATACATACGGAATATTGAATACACTCTTAGAAGGTTCATTAAATTTTCGTATATTAGAATTCAACTTTTTCAATATTTCAATATTCATGTAACAGTTTTGAAAATTCAAAATCATTCGGAAATTTCATAGCCAAGATTATACCGAATTTCATATACAGGATGTTTAGAAAATTCGGCTGAATACTCATGTGGTATGAAAATTCATGACAATTTCATTCAAAAATGGGTTTCCACTGCAATAATTGCCGAATCGGATCATAAAATATTGCAGAATCGACCAAAAAATGATAATTTTAGGCTTCTAATTGGATGGACTATTGATAACTGGCTGAAACACCTTTGTCACCGAAAACTAAGAAAGAATCATAATATGTTTTGAATCTCCAAAACAGTTTCATAAATTTAATAGAACCATGTCGATATTGAGGTATAGTGATTGAAAACTCGGTACGTTTTTTCAATATCAAGACTCAAATATGAAATTTCAAAATGTTTCATATGAATTTCATTTCAATCACCAGGGGTTGTAAATTTCATTCCTGTTTCTATAAGAAATTTCAATATATTTTGAACGGTGCACCAATTACAGACGTCTGCATGCGGGTTCCGTTTGTTCCTCCGATAATGAACCTCGGACACGCGTGTTTCGGGGTCGCTGCAGAAACCTACCCCCACAGTTTAGTTGTCTGGTAGACCCCGGGTTTATTGGAAACCGATTAATTATTACACCCTCGATATGCCCGCCGTTCTCTTATCCTTCCGACGCTGAATTGCCAATTGGTCATTCATGGCTTCCGGGGAACCGGACCCAGCGGGCTTGCTCAGAGTTCAGAGTCTGCGGCGATCAGGCCTTGACCCGGTGGCTCCTTTTTCTCTTCTCTTCTCTTCCCTTCTTTCGACTCGAATGCGGATGCGGATCGCGTCTGATCGTGAATCGATTTCTATGTTAATTATAGAATCTGATGATAGTGTAAAGTGCTCTCGATTTCGGTCTAGCTGCGGGGCTCTCGAGCCAGCTGACTTAAGCCCAACCCTCGCTTTCCCTTGTCGTAAACTTTGGATGCATAGACTACGGAGCGTGTAGGCGAGACAGAGGGGAGGGAGGCTGCTGAGTTATTAATATCAATTCGCAATTCCTCGTCTGGAAAGACACCCCCGCGAAACATGTCAAGCGGGGTGTTACTTCTCCAGCTGTCACTCCGGCGGGATGTAATTTCGCAAAGTTTCTACCCCTTCGTCGAATATTAAAACCTGGTGCCGTAATCGGGCAGCTATAGCGCGGATTAACGGTACGGAGGTATTCTGCGCCGCCGCGATTGATTCGCCCGCGAGATCGAAGACCAAGGCCTTTTTTTTTCCACGCTCTTTTGTTTGTTCTTACCGCTAAATTGAACCACTCGGAGGAATTGACTGGCCGTAACCCTTTTGGAGGGTAAAGTCCTCGCTTTGGTCCCAACGAAACCCAATCACGGGGCTCTTTGAAGGCGCACAAAAACCTTATAGAACTTGCAAACATACCTTTTCTTGGCGGACTGCGAACCTCTTATCGACTTTCGACCATCCGACCGCGACGGGGGAACTATTTTTTTTTCTCTCCTCATCTTCCAGGGTAAGAAAATATCCAGTCACTCGTTCATATTTTCACGATTGTAACGCGCTTTTATGTTTTATCGTTTAATTTTAATACCCGCATCTCTAACCTCAACGTTTCCTCGGATTAATTTCTTATAACGGTTTAATTAACTTTTCTTATGTCATATCCTCCGAGACGAAGCTGGTTAGGACAGATAATTGCGTCCGTAAACGCGGCTTTCAGTCTTCGGTCATGAGGACGGTTTCTTAGAAAATTAGCCCATTATACAGGTATCAGGAGGTCATTTCATTCAAACTTATATACCTAACGTGGGGATTTATTCGACGTGAAATTTTAATAGTTTGCCTCCACCACGTCGTTCGTACCCCCTTCCATCGCTGTCTCGAATTATTCCCATTGGACAAATCTTCCAATTAGTATAGAATTACTTCTCCTCGGGGGAGTGAAATCGCCAACTTATATCCCAACCAAGTGAAACAATTATTCGGATCTAATTTCACCGTGATTCTTTCCCGGCGTATAGAAACGTACTTGGAAATTGATGAAATTTATTGAATTGGGAGAAAAAGTAACGAGATTAGGAAACGAAAACCGTGATTCGGACCTAAATTGAATTTTCCTTCGTCTCTCCTCGCGTACCTGCTCACGTACAGACTCATATTTGAGCGTTGTTTAACAAGAGGAACGAGAACCCCCCGTCTTCCTCTTCCACTTCCCTCTTCTCTCTCGTCGCGGTAACTTTATTACGGGTAGAAAAGCTCCTACGTCGTATAAGTCGGTATATCGCTGTACAACGAAGGCGTAGGGTGGTGTGGCGAGGGCAGAGAATGGCGCCGGAAGCTGGCGGAACAACCGCAGTAAGTCAATCGAGAGGGAGCTTATCGTTTTAGAACCGTGCAAATATTAATTCCGCTTATTATATGCCGAGCCGAAAGCTCCTCGCGCCAGAAACAGAAAGTGGTACAATTAGGTACCCAACAACGACCACCGCAGTCATTAAACTCGTACAACCCTCAGATTCCAACCAGCGATGACAGCGAGAACATTTCCTCCACACCTACTCGACGAAACGAAAAAGAAAAGAGGAAAGAAGACTAATCGACAGTTCCGTGATTGATTTACCGTGTATAAAGTTTGATCGTAGCCCGAAAGTAGGTACTTGGCTTCGGCACAGTTTCCTACGCCGTAATTAGTCAATTTTAGAGGAGGGTGGCGGAAGCGGATAATTAACTACCCTTGGAAAAGTATTATAGTGAGACGAAGCTTTTCCTACCGCGTTGTAGTCGGGCCAATTATTCTCCCTAAGTCTTGACGGTATCAGGTTGGGTCGGTTCGTTCGCTGGGTGGCTGCGTGTTTAGAACGGTGGTGAACAAAACTCGATTAGCCAACAATTTGTCGAACAAACTACAAACAGTCTCCTCGCATCTCAGTTTATTCGAACTACAGCAACGTCGTTACGGCCCATATTCTACGTGACTTCAGACAGCAACCTGCGACGACGCTCCTCGAAGTTGCACTGCAACTACCTCCCTAACGAACCAGAGAAGAAACGGTGTCAAAGGAGAGACGACACCCTTCTGCTAATTACTCGTCATCTTTGCCTCTCACAATTTTTCCCTCTTCCATGTAACACTCTTTCTAATTACATATTTTTAGTGGACGGAAGGGGTACGAAAAACGAAGTAGGCGCCCACGGTGGCAGCTTTAGGCACCTACCCCTTCGAGCAATAGGAACTTACCCCATATTTCACTGTAGAATGACCCAAATAACGAATCATGCTTAGTAATGAAATATGTTAAAATTACTCGACTAATTTTCCGTCTACGACTTTTCAAAAGTGGCAAACTGATGCAAAGAATCGGTAAAAGTCAGACCCCAGTGCGCGACATGTAGAATAACCGTGTTCTGTTAGTGAAGTAGGAAAAAATAATCAAGTATACGGTATTTTCAATTAAATTGACCAGCTTATACATATTATTGAGTACATTACATCTGCACATACGCGTGACACATTTTTCCGATATTCTATCCAGCTTATTTCCCAACAGAGGAACAACAGCTTGACTTTTATATCGATGTATTGAATCAGATCGCTGCTTTTGAACAGCAGCAATTGCAAAAATGTATTCGATAATTATGTCTATATATCCTACTGAGCATCATTGAGGGTTTATCAAAGTCATATCGTGCGTCTAATAACATAAGGACGTAAGCGCCATTATACGACTTCTTACCTTTCGTAACGGCAAAAGGTCGTACATACATTTCTTCCATCGTATTTAGGTTAAAAACTCGAAGCTTCTTTCATGAGCGTTGCAATTTAAAACTAGGTCAATTCAAAGTAAAAAGCCGTACGTACTGGTGGATACTTCCTTTCACTCCCAACTTCGCAAGAAAAAATGGTTTTCATTAATTGCACAAAGTCGTATCTGTCAAAAAAAGGTTAAAAAATTTGCGCCTACGACCTTTCGCTTACAAGTATGAATATTTTTTGAATATTGTTTCTGAAACGTCCGTTTTCTTCAAGTTAGGTTCGCATTTCAAGTGTTTTTATGACTTTTTTGCTAATGAGTCAAAAAGAAATGTCGATTACGACATCTTTCTGTCTTTACATTACTTATGCCATTTGACACGTGGTCTTGGAGTGAAATACGGACTGAATAAGTATTTACTCTCATCAGACTCTGTATATCACGAGGGGGGCAAATTCCTCAAGCTGCCACGGGTGGTGCCAGAAAATTTTTTGCACGAAGCCAATAGCACGACTCTTGAAGTTCGATCGGAACACGGAGGAGTGCGCCTAACGACAACTGGTGTCCTCCAGCATGTTCACGGCTCCGAGTCGCCGTACCGCGAGGAGCTCTGCATAAGTGTTTGCTAAGTAGATTTGGAAACAACGCGTTGTCTCGCCTCGGAGCGCCTCGCGATACTTGATACCCAAGTCGCGACGGCGACTAAGACGCCTCGAGGAGGAAGACTGCGCTTCGACGCGTTACTCTAATTTACTCAGATTCCGAGCTCACCGGAAGTAAATTTGATCAACGTACGTACGTTCAATCACGATGGTGCCGCAGGGTGCGATCCACCTTCTCAGACCGAATGGGAAATCGATTGGTTAATAAATCTGAGATGATTAGTCGGGTCGAAATTTCGCACAGAGTTGCATAAAAAATGTGATCTGGGCAATCGAGGATTCCGAATCATGAATTTGGATCTGACGACACAGATATTTCCGAGATTGGAATTTCGATTAAATCTCGCAGCCGTATAATGGGTTACGGAAAAAACTGACGAGTGACGGTCTCTTCTGACGGGGTAAAAAGTCAATTGGGATACTCAACACTGCGGAAGTTTCGGCTCATTACCAAGCCCGACGTCCCCGTTGGGAAAACTTGGAGGCTCATGCCGATGATCTGCACTCGACCTCACGCCGAAGGTGTGAACGGGTCTCGTGAAATATGAAGTAAGTTGAAGAATTTGAAACCGTTATCGATTCAGCGGATATCGGTGTCGCTTGTACTCGCCTTACGCCCACGCACGGCCGTGATCCAGTCTCCTTATTACTGATTTACCATAAAAAAAAGCCCCGGCGAAGTTATCGTCGATAATATCAGCTAGAATATCCGCGCCGCCTGGCAGAACTCGGGGGCCTTGGGTGCGTGTCTGCCTAGGTATACGCACCTCGATTGATATGGATGGTGGGTATCAACGAGGATTCACGGGGCACATTAAACCACATCGCGTATTTTCGGCTTCCAGTCACATCCGTCGTTGAGGCTTAACCCCACGAATCACGATTCGAAATGTATTCGAAAAAAAATGGTAATCTACCCGGGAAAAAATCGGTTGGATCTATGTAGATCTGAATGCGTTAGATCTGCGTAGATCTAAATTTTGGAATAGATCTAATTTTTATGTCAATGTCAATTCCGGAAATGAATTGGAAAAACATTGACTAATTGCATAACTGTAATGAAAAAATACTCACTATCATCATAGAATAAGAAATCGTGATTACGAGTAAGGAAAAAAAGTTAAAAAAAAAATTGTGAAACTCGAACAAATCGGAATTGATCCCTCGAACTTCGGATTAGCAAACCTGTACCGTACTAGATGAGCTAAGGCGCTTTCTGAAAATACGTGCGTTTCTGGCATACTTAGGGTAGACTGCTCTAAGATGGCGCACTTAAGGTTTGTTCAACTATATAATAAAAAATAACAACATTAAAAAGTTATAAATTTTTCTACGTAATCTTTGGCCCTTCGATTACATTATTGCACACTAACTTTATATTAATTTGTCAACTGTCACCGACAAAAAAATCAAATGCATGAAAATTTATTTGCGCACTCTTACAAATACCAGTGTGCAAGAGTGCGCACTTTGATTTGTAAGAGTGCGCACGGTGTTTTACGCAAAAAAATCAAAAGTATATGGCTCCAGATCACAATACGTATAAAAAATACATCTATCGTGCCACCATTGCATACATGTTACGCACTGTATCCATGCTCTGGTCCTTGGCTCGCTGTATATTTCGTTACACCCTGGGCACCGCCACATCCTCATTTTGTTGGGGAATTTTGAGTTTTTGGGTGTTGATTTTGTTTTCTTTGCCTTCGATTTTTTGTATGTTTTCATCGAAATTTAGTTCAGTTTTTCTTTTGGGTTTTTTCTTCTTCCACTCTTCAAGCATATGGGTTTTCCGCGCGCACTCTTAGGAGCTACAGGAGTGCGCACTCTTACATGCTAGCAACATTTATTACAGATAATGAAGTGCCACCCTCCATGTTGTAACAAAATAACTGACCTACTACATACGCTTAGCTGAATGTATAATAAAGGTTATATTCATATTATACAGTCGATATTCGCATAATCCCGAACTGGATACAGTTTTCCAAACGTCAAAATATTTTAACGAAATACAGAAAATAGCTAAAACTCAGCTGGTTTCCGTATTTTTCATTTTTTCCCGGCAAAACTTCATGACCCCAACCCTGGCATCTCTAGTGACAGCTAGGAACCGAAGTTGGCTGCAAATCGCAAATGCATTGTCAAATATGACCACTGCGCACTCTTATCTCCCGCGCCATCTTAGAGCAGTCTACCCTATGGTCCAATCAGTCCAGAGAGACTTGAAATATTTCCAAATACGGTACCAGAACTACTCAGATCCGAGTAGATCTACTGGGCTTCAATGAGCAACAACGTTTTGCTGCGATTATTCCATCTACTCGTCGCAGATCTACCTAGATCTACCTAGATCTAACGATATCTGGGTGGATATACATAGATCTAACAAGCATGAGCAATCGAACGTAAAATTAGATCAATTCGAAGCTACGTAGATCTACGAAAATCCTAGGAGATTTAATTAGGTAAATCTAGGTAGATCTACGATTTTCCAAAATTTTAATCTACTTAGATCTAAATTAGATCTCCGGAGATGCGAATTAGATCCAAACAATTTTTTCCCGAATACAGCAAAGGGCGAAGCGCTCGTCCTCGTTATATGGTCAAAGGGGTTGAAAACTGGAAAGGTTAAAATTGACATAGTTAGAAATTTATCCACTGCAAAAAAGAAAAATGGGGCGACTCTGTAAATTTTTAATTTTGTCACTTTCGCCCCCGTCCCCATTCATCATCTCTCTGCAGCGGAACGGGCAATGTAACGCGGCGACGGTATACAATGCTGCAGTCGGAGCTACGTACACCGTCAGCGAAGAGAGACGGGCACGGCTCAGCTGTCATCAGGTGAGTTAGTCGTGTCGGAGAGATGTGAAACTCGCGAGTCCTAGACCGAGCAGAGGAGCTCATAGACTCGAGGCGCGAGGGGTCCGGGGTCTCGAAATATACAGTTATACGCCCGACGTGATAACCCGGAACATAGATATAGATACGGGGTGGCATTGATCGCAGCGTCTTCTATACCGTAATGTACCGTGCAGGTGGGGGCGTCTAACCAACACGGAGAATCTTCTCCGTTATCGAGCCGATTTCCAGTCCGAAGCAGGGCTCTCAGTTCTCGCGAGTTAGATCGGTGAAGGAGTAAGAGAAAGTCGAAACCTTTGAAACCCCTTGACGATGACCAGGAGCATTTGCTAATTAATTTCGGATATTTTAATCGGTACAGCTGCAGCGACCTCGGTTCTCCGTCGTCCCTTCCTACTTTCGAGTGGGTAGTCTCAACTCCGAGGTTCGTTTTACGTACCGTCCGGACTCAACGACGTTTCTATGCCCGGTGCAGGCGGAATGGCCCTCGAAACGGTCGTTGAGGTCGCTCCGGGTCAACCCCCGCATGTTATGACCAGATGTGTGTCGCGTGTGTGTATTCATCCCGATCAAAAGTCTGGCTCTTGAGTCGAAACTCGTTAACGCGAGCTGGCGGCTCGAGTTGGGAACTCAGTTTTTCATAACATCTCGACGATTGAATGCTCGAAAGTTATTCGCGGAGACTCGGTTGGAACCATAGGCGTATTTGCGGTTTTGGAGGAACCTATAGGAGCGAAGCAGAGCCGAGGGTCTTAATCGCTATGATTTTATTCGATTTGGGAAACAACGTTCGGATTTTGAAAGTTTAGGGCAAGTTTGTCCCTGGGCTGAGTGCGGCTCCCCGCTCGAGCTTTGAACGGCGAACGCCGTGTAGCTTAGGCTCCCATTTAATCGAGAGAGGCGGAATCTCCCGGCCCGCAGCCTCCTCGGATCTCCGGGATCCTCTCACTTTCTCTTTGTCTTTTCCTCTCCTTGACCTTTTCCTGACTCCAGCCTTCCATACTCTTCCGCGTGGTTCTGCCTCTTGCAGGGAACCGGGATACACGCAGCCGCAGCGCACAGTCGTCCTCCTGGTTTGTAGCGTCTCGAGACAACGAGGGGGCCAGTTTAAATCCCGAGGTTTTACCCCGGAAACATTATTCGAGATTCCGAGTGAGGCTGCAATTCGCCGAGACGTTGACTTGATTCTTCGCCATTGTACATCGTCAAAGGTGAAATTAGTTAATTAGTCGAGGAATACGGGGACGGAGAATAAGCAAAGTGAAATAAATATTTCTTTTTCTTTTAACGAGAGAAAAACCAGCACCCCTTGCCAAGATCATTTAGGTAGTCGTTATATTCTTATCAACGTTTGCCCAACTCTGCAGCGAGCGTCAGGCTCTGGGAAATATTTCTGACTCCGCAAAGAAGAGAAGGAACGGAACTTTTTAACGAAGCCTGGTGGGTCTGGCTCTCGCGGCACGACGAGTTAAAAGAA
Organism: Euura saliciscinereae; assembly: GCA_018420115.1. NCBI lineage: Eukaryota > Metazoa > Arthropoda > Insecta > Hymenoptera > Tenthredinidae > Euura > Euura saliciscinereae. Next base: position 60,607 of record JAFFZH010014189.1, read on the forward strand.
AGCTCAGCCATCTTACATCTTTATTTTTATACTTATTTTCACTTTATTATCGATCCGAGTAAACGTAGCTCTCGGCGTCTGCGAGCTCGCCAATTTCTTCGATACCTCAACGCTGATATGATGTAATAAAGCTCGTCAGAGTGAGTGATTCGATTTCAATCGTAGACTGTACAAAAACTGTGCGTACGATGAATGGAAACGAAAATGAAAATTTAGGTCGTCGAGGTAGAATAAAAGTGGAAATGAAAATATAGACGAAATAAATATTACACAGAAGCCAGAATATTTCTTTGTACATTCTTTTATTATCATAATGGTATTTTGACACTCGGTTATTTTTAAGAAAGATAATGTCTAACCTCTTTGTTTATATATTCATATGGAATTTTGGCGCCTCGCCGTCAAAAGGCGGGTTAAAATCCTCGAAGCAATAATTTATACTCTGTACAAATTGTGTGACAGGATTTTTGGTCTCCTATTAAACTTACTTGTACTTATCTCGACGCACAGTAAACACTTTTATATTCATTCGACTACTCTCCCCCCTTACCCCTATCCGTGCCTCGCTCATCCCTTTGTCAGACGAATACATGCTCACACTATAAATATAGTACCTTTATAAACTGACACAACGACAACTTCTCATACCGCACCGTCTCTCTGTCATAATGAAAATTCTACCCCTAAGATTCTCCTTATCTTCAATTTTATAATAATCCCGTCGAGTCACGTCCCTCTCGTCCATTCTTCTCCCCATCTCGACACAAAATTATTGTCGATTGACACAACGTCCGTCAGCACCCTCTAACATCACCAGAGCTCCGTCACCGGTGTCAAAGTGTGGACTTCTATGTTCTCCTGGCGCTGGTAGCAGCAGTCTCTTCGCCGGGCTGTGGCCCGCCGCGAAAGGACGACGGAGAGCGCGGCGACTGCACCCAAAGCGGCGCCCACCAGGATCAGCATCCCCGGATGCGCCCCCGCCGAGAGAGCCTCCGAAACTCGCGCCCCCGAGTCCGTCGCTCTGCTGCTCAGCTCTTCGGCCACCGTGTTGGCGGACGAGTCAGCCGTCTGAGTTTTCCTTCTCGCTTTGACCTCCCCCTCATCCTTATCCACGGTCCTCGTCGTTGACCGGGTCAAACTCTGCGGAGCATTCACCGCAGTCGACCCGGAATACTTCACCCCGTTCTCGGTCTCCCGCGACGTGGTCGTAGTCGGCGACGTGTCCATCGGGTAAGCTTCGGTCCCCGGCTCTTCTTGTTCCAGGGTCGAGTTCTCTGTGGTCAGGTAATCTCCTTCGGTACTTCCCGCGAGGGTTGAACCGAGGTCGTCAAGGTCAGAAGACGTGGTGTTGGTCGCTGGTGGTTGACCAGCCTCGGACCTAGTCTGCTCCGAGTTCTCCTTCGGCGTCGTGGCCGGGGTCGGAGGTGAGGGTAACTCGCTCAGATATATTCCGCCGTAGATCGGTTCCGACCCGTTTCCCGCACACTGGGCGAAAGGCTCGAACTCCTCGTGTTCTCTGGACCACTCGCCGAGCCAGTAAATATCCTCGGTGCAGTTCCAGGGGTTCCCGCCGAGACTCAGAGCCCGCAATTGCGTCAGGAAGTAGACGAGGTCCGGCCTGAGCGTCGTCAGATTCGTTTCCTCGAGGTCCAATCGCACGAGACTCTTGCAGGCCGAGAGCGCGGCGGTGTCGGCCAAAAGTTGTGCCGCGAGAACGGGGCTCCTGGACACGTCGAGGTCGACGAGTCTCTCGGGGGCGGGAACGGGAAACGTCATGTCTCCCTGCTCCCGTCGACTCCATTGCAGCTCCGTCAGCCCCGACATCCTCAGAGTATTCAGGCGGGTCGGACCGTTCAAAGTGTTTGCCGGTAGTTCCTTGATCGGATTCTCGGATATGTCGAGTACCTCGAGTGCCAGAAGTTGGCTGAGGGCGCCCTCCTGTATTTCCGCTATCTTGTTTCCCCTCAGGAACAGTCCACGCAGGTTGTAGAGTCCTTGAAGATCGTTGAACCTCAACATCTGAACCGCGTTCCGCTCGAGATTCAGCGTGGCCAAGCTGCCCGGCAGGCTTCTCGGTACTTCGGTCAATGAATTACCGCACAAATCGAGGTCCTCGAGGGCCTCGAGTCTCCCCAACGCGTCGTCCTCGACGTCGGTCAAACGGTTCTGCGACATGTCGAGCAGCCGGAGGAGCGGGTAGCTGTCGAGATCGCCACCTCGTATCGAGGTCAGCTTGTTTCCCGCCAGCCTCAGGGCTCGGACGGATCGCGTCAGGGCAGCCGGCACCCGGATCAAACCCGTCCTGGACGCGTCCACCGTCTCCAGTTTTCTCCCCGTTCCCAGGAGCAGGGAAACGTCCCGTTCGCGTAGCGGATTACCCGCCAGTCTCAGGACCGAGAGACCCGGAAGCGGCTGCAGCGCACCCGACGCGGCTCTGGCCAGTCCGTTTCGCGACACGTCGAGCTCTCGCAGTCGGCCGAGGCTCTCGAACCACCCGGCGCCCAGTACCTGCAACTGGTTACCGCTGAGATCCAACTTCTGCAGGGATTCGAGCGGCGTGAGAGCGTCGTTGGGCAGGGAGAGGAGCCTGTTGTCGGCGAGGTTCAGGTCCTCGAGATTACCAAGCCCGGTGAAGGCCCTCGCGTGAATTGTCGAAATGCCGTTTCCCTTGAGGCACAATCGCGCGAGAACCGGTAGTGTCCCGAACGTATCCGCACTTAGATCGTTAACTAGGTTATCCGACGCGTCGAGTGCGGTTAGACCGCTCGTATTGACTCGGTTCACCGTCCGCACATCCTCGAGATCCGACAACTGGTTTCGCGAAATATTCAATATCCTCGTCTTCTCGATCACCGCGGACCACACCGATGCGTTCAGGCCCCTCAGGGAACAGTTTGTGAACTCGAATTCGTCCAGGTAAGGCAGCGACGACGTCCCGTTTACGAGCTCCTCCAGGAAGTCGAGAACCTCGGACTCCTCGACGTCGAGCATCCTCAGCCGACGCGTCGTCGTCGAGAGGTCAGCCGGCCGCGGCGCCTTGCCCAGGCAGACGGCCTCGACGAGGACGGCCCGGTCCTCGGGATCCGGGAGGTGATGACACTCGCAGGACTCCGGGCAGGCGTCGCAGGATCCTGCCACAACGGCGAGCACCAGTGCGAGACGCCACATCTCTTTTGCTGGACCTTATCGCGGTCTCACATGTCTATGGAATACTCGAGCGAGCTAACTTTTCGCTACCCTCCGGCGACCGTCGTCATCGTCGTACCGCGTCGCGACGACGCCTCGTTCCCGCGGCGAAAAACCGGTCGGTATCACGTCCCGGCTTCCCTCCCTTGCGCGCAATGTTAATCTCAATCCTCGCTTCCGCCCCTGAGAAAATCACAAAAACCGAATACTGTGCGTGGCCCGTACGCGGGTTCGAACATCATCACCGTCGCACGTACCGTGGCTCGTGGAACTTGAATGAAAACGCGACCAAGCTCGTACCACTTTCTGTGCGCAACTGGAGCCTACGTCGCTCGCCGCGGCCACCACCGTGTCTACCACCGCCGACTCGATAAGCTCGTGCGCTTGCGTCCTCTCGTACCAGATCCAGCTTCGCCACCCCACACCCTTCTCTTCTTCTCTCTGTCCCTTCTCGCGGGCCTCGAGATCCGCCAACTGCCGCCACTATTTTCATAATCCCGCGCGTTTCTACGGTCATCATAATAATCCTAATAGCAATTACAGTCCTCGTGGTATGGTCGTGAGATGATAAACATTCGGGTCTGATTCGGATGTCGGAGATTTTTATTTCCCGCGCGACGCGGGTTCATCAATTTTTCAGCTACTTCATAGGAACCGTGAGTCTTAGGTACGGTGGAATTGGTACGAGGCTGGTCATATTTCATGCATCTCCTTTTATAAAAGGGATGTCTTTGAGTCTCATAATATTTTTGATCAATTTTTCACGATTCGTCAAGCGTTGAAAAATTTTTCGCCTCTGAAGTTCAGGGTCGAGACCGCGCTCTTCCAAAGTACCCAAAGTTCACCGTCCATCGAAAAGCTCGGTAATAATTAATGTTCCACGATTCTGGCTCCGCGACACAGATTAGGTACATCAAACAGCGGCATAGTTTCACAAATTTACTAGAAATTTCCTCGGTTCTTCACGTTGTGAAGAAAGTGGAGTAAGAAACTCGACATTGTCTCGCGAAATCAGCTTAAATACGTGATCGTCTTAACTTTCCGGTCGACGTTACGCGCAAAATTACCACATCCACCTGCCTAATGTACACATCCGCTGATCCCCTTCGTGGAAAATACTCGAGGCCCTTGAAAGTATATCTCCGCGTATTATATGTACCAGCAGATGGATTGTTTTCATCGCTGTCGTCGTGCGTACTCCGGTATCTGGTTACTCGACATTTTCTTACCCTCCGTCGAGTAGTCTTTCGACTGGGATTGGCCGGGTTAAACGATCCAGGAAATGGTCTCCTCAGTCGCGTTCGTTTTCAGTGAAAACCTAAAGTTCCTTTCAGTCCTTGGTTGTTTTTTTCTCTTCTATCGAAGCAAGACGAGGACTCTTGTCCGAAATACTCCAATCGACGTTATTTTCTTTTCGAGACCTCGAACCGCGAAGGCTAACGAAAACATTCGGATGTTTGATCAAATTAGGGTCGAAACAGTCTTCTTCCAGAAGCTGTTTACGCGTCTTTCCGGTGAAGGTTTCCATTATACAGATCTTTGCCATCGCTTCTCCTACGCAACGTGACGTTGAAAAAAACTACGAGCAGCCGTTCCCGGAATGATCAGAAATAAATTCGACCCAAAAACGTGGTGTAATTTTCATAAAAAAATAAAAAATCTCGAGAGCTAGCGCCGCGTGTTATTGCTTCAGGCAGTCTGAATGGTTGGCGGATAAAAAAACCATGTAAAGATAAGGTATATTACACTCTGTGTACCCATCCTCGAACCGCGGGAGTTTGCGAAAGTGACGAGCGAGGCTTCCGTTTCTTCTCGTCGTTTTTTCATACTTCAAACCCGACAAAAAAAAAAACCAACAACTGTGGGGACCCTCGAGTCTCCTGGGATCCTTAAAATCAAAAAGGGATGAATTTTGGGGAGAGAATTTTCCCAGGGATATTTAATACCGGAATTTCGCTTTTAGCTCTCTCGCCGCTGAATGATATAGCGAATGAGGAAAATACGGGAAGGGGTGAGGGAAGCATCGGTTGGTTGGAGAAGGTTGTAATTGCAGTCGATCGGTATGCCGGGAAATGGCAGGGTAACGGCCTTGTGCCGAGTGTCGCCCACCGACACCCAAGAAAGCTTCCTGCTCCTTCGAAATCTCCAAGGTTCCCCATCTCTGTCGCTCTCGTCGCGACCCACTCCTCCGTTTTTCTTTCGCCTTTTTTATTCGCCCCCTCCGCCTGGAAAGGCTCGTCGATGGAGTCAAAGTACCAGCCATCAAACACGCAACAAGCAGCCGACGGCGTAACGTTTTGATCAACTTTCTGATAATTGCCGGTGCTAACGAGCTTTGGGATGTTTATTCAACATTATTTCGTGCTTTTCTTTGTTCTTGTACCCAGCGAACGGTGATTGGAGTTGTCTTTTGCGGAGAAGCAAAGAGAAGAAGGGAAAAGAGAAAAATAGGAACGGAGACGCCGGAGTTCCTTCGTGTTGAGTAACTGCGTCGAAAAAAACTGTCGGGGATGTTGGAAACTTGCGTGGGTGTGGCTTTGATTGTGTTTCTGAGAAACAAAAAAAAGCTACGTCTCATTCTCGCGCTTTTCCAATCCCCCCCGCAGCGCGTGAGTACGTGCGTGACCGTGTACACGTGGCTCAATCAGAGCGACGGAAGGAAGAAAAGTGAGACGAAGAAAAAAAGTAGAGAAAAAATGTTTAATTTGAAAATCTTTTGCGAATCAAAGTCACGTAAGGATTGATTTTGTATCGTATCTATATTCCAAAGTCAGGAAAAAAAAATTACCCGGCATCAAGCGACGTACCGAGTTTATTCAACGAATCGAATCAGCCGTGAGATAAAGGCGAACCGTAAAGGTAAAGGGATTTTAAATTAAATATAAACGTTGAATAGTCCTTGTTCTACATTTTTCATCTTTATTATATTCTCTCGCGTCAGGTCCTGAATGCTAAATCGCAGCCATTTTACTCCGTACGCATCTGTCGCCGAAGGACTCCCATTTCCTTAATGATTCTCTTCGCTCTCTCTCGAGGCCCACCCCCAGTCGATTCGCGACCGCCCTTTGATATTGCCGAGTGTATCCACTACGCAGCGAGAAATATTCACAATTTCCAAAAGAAAATCCCCGTCCTGATTGATTGCCGATTGAAGTCTCGATTTTAGAGCCCACAATTTCCTTGGGTCATCTTCGACCCTAATCGAATCTCGATCCCGGGCGACCCTGCTGCAGGGCCAAGAATGAATGGGTCCTGGATGACGGATACAAATGCGCCGACCGCGGCGATGAGCGAGAAGGTGTCGCCGCGGCGTCGAGGGACTCGTTCCGTATCTTCGGGGGATAATGTAGCGCCGGAGGTACGAGATGTGTGTCACCGGGTGGATGCTCTCGCACTCGATACAAGACGACCCGGCCTCGGTCTGAACGTTCGTTGCTCCGTCCTTTTCGCACCTCGGCCACCGGGTGTCGTCCTCGCCTCGCTAATGGATGCCCGCCGAGATTTATGTCGGATAGTTAGAAACGGAGTCTCACTGTCCGCGAAGAATGAGAGTGCCGGGGCCTCTTCAAATGAATTCCGAAACCGCGACAAGAAATGTGGCAAAAATTTAAATATTTTTTCCTCACGTTAGTCGTTATCTGAGTCTATGAAAACTGTTGTTCGACCCCGTGAATGCATGCAGCGTCGTGTCCAGCCTCTCGCACCCCGAGGTCGACGCGTCAAATCGAACGGCACCCGGAAAGGGGGAAGAGAAGGGGGAAAAGGTTGACGGGAGCAGTTGACCGTCGAAGAGAAGAAGGACTCTGGAAGAATTTATCACCTCGATATCGCGAGCTACGTAGCTGCTACGCTGAAAACGTCACCCGTCTCGCACCCTTCGCACCCTTCGCATCGGCTTTCAATGGCCCCTTATACACCCGAAGACTTTATCTCGATCTGCATTTTTTGCCCGTCCTTCTATTCCCGAGGCGAGAGGAAAATCCACGATGGTGAGGCAGTCGGCCGGCATACACATTAGGTGCAATTAAAATCGGGAATCGTAAATCTACGGGTTCAAGTACCCAAACTCCTGTGGCCTTATCTTACACCTCGTGTATCGCGAGCACCCAACACCCGACACTAGAAGACGTAGATAACGGATATGACTAGTTTGCAGGGAGCAGAACGCGAGGAAGGGTGCGAGCCGGGGCTGGCCTCGACCTAGAATATTATTATGTTATGCCCGATCCCTGGGGTGCAGGGGTATGCTTTGTGCACGTGTAAATTGGCTCGTTTCTATCTACCCTAATCTAGCCGTGTAACGTGTCGTACGAACGCTATTCTCCTGTGGGCATTGGATCGACCTGATATTTTAATTCCAAGACCAGCTGGGCTGGTATCATTTTTCTATATCCCAGAAATGCTCATCTCGGACGCGAAGGCATCCGTTGAAGAATTGTTGGTAACTCTTCGAGCTTAACGGATGGACGGATTGAATTTCGTGCTTGAAAGAATTCTTTCATATCCCTTATACCCACACGAAGAAACGATGAACTGAAATTTTTCTACTTTATATTTCGTTGGAGAGGGAGAATTTTATGAAGGTGGGTCAAGGTGGCGAGTCACGCACTTCCGGCCCTCGATATTCCCGATTCCCGATTCCCAATACACTCGTTAACCTTTGTTTATCGTTCTTCGAACGAGTCCCCGCTGTCTCGTTTATTACCATTGTCCCAATGTTGCCAGCTGCTGGTCTCTTAACCTGGTTACTTTACCTTGAGTAACGACTGCCGCACCTTTCCGTATCTAGAAACGTGGAATTACACTCTCCTCCTCTGCGTTATTTTCATTTTATCACCGTTCCAACGTTTCAACGTTCCAATTTGAAATTATTTCTCACGGGGTGAAACAGAGTGACGGAAAAACAGCGGTAAAAATCTCAAATATTTTTACGCCCAGACAGCAAAGAACGTACGTCGCTGCCAGACAGACGGCCAAATAAATCAGTCGACGGAACGGAGCCTCGCGACGCATGAAATGGTGCAGATTTATACCATACGTATGTATATTAGCCGAGTGGGTATCCCGCGAAAACCGAAACCAAAATAACGGAAAACGAAACTGGAAAAAGAAAAATCAACGAACGTTTTCATCATCTTCGATGGGGAAGGTGGATGCGGGATCTGGAGTGATTGACGACTGGTTGTAAAGAGGTTGCATTAAACTGACATCGTGTCAAACGTTCTTGTTCGTTGGGGGGGAAAAAAAAGCCATCCTCGTCGGCTAATAGGGGAGCTCCGGGTGTTCCTATTGTCAGATAAACGTAATAAATGAGGTTATTTTTACGGCTACGTTCGTGTCGTAGTTTCATTTTCCTCCGGTGCAGAAGCGCAGGGGGGTTACTGAAAATTATTCGTACCCAGATTTGAGATGTTTTTCATTTTTCTGAGTGGGCAATAACGGGAGTCTCGTCTGGCTCGTGATCGATACCTCGGAACTCGCGTTATAATGTATGTTCCCCGATAGTTGATACCCTCACAGTCGAATTCATCCCCGTTTACCGCACTATCGGGAGACCCGGTTCTGCTCTGCACGATAATTACAATCCCAACGGAGTAGGGTTACCAAGGTAACGGACCAATTACCAAAGTTACCACCAATTTCAAATCGCTCCATTCAACGCCACGCAACAACATTCGCGTAATTCGTTTGCCGTTTATTCAAGGCTTTGTTAGTTCTGTGCCACGATATTATACGCGTTTCTCACCCCGTCAAAGTCCGGATTATATACTGAAAGAGCTGAATTAACACTTCGATCCGTCGATTCGCGTTTTTCATTGCTTTTCCGTGCGGTATGGTTTTATCGTACCTGAATGCCACGTTCCTGAGGCACGTAATGATCAATTAAAATTAAACTACCGCACCCTAGTAGGTATAGAAAAAGCCTGTAATGTCTGCGACCGTATTATAATTCCAACTTGAGGGTAATTATCATTTACGTGCCGGTACATAAATTAAACGACCGTACCGCATTCCCGGACGGGGTACTGATCTCCTATGGTTACGCAAATGTCACTCCAGAGGTTTTGTCGCTCTTTACTTTTGGGCCGCGAAATTCAATTAGGATCGCCAGAATTTCCTCGGCTTCGGTAGATATTAACGTTCGCTGTAATATTTGCCTATAGTCCTCTTCAACAGCCTAAAATAACACCAACGAATGAAAACTTTCTCGTGGAAAATATAATTTGCGAAATTCTTTATATCCTCAAATTGAAGTGTCGAAAATTTCCAATTATAATTATCTCATCATCACCTGCAGATGTTCATGAAATGTCGATTATCGCCCCGTCATTGCATTTTTGCCTAATTACTTTTGTCTGAGCATAATAAATTCGAAATTTTGCGGTGCGAGCTTAAATTATATCGGGAGATTCAATATACCGACTGACACCTTAATTGATCCCCAATTGTCAGTTTCACACGTCCTCGTAATGACATCGGTAGATAATTGGGGTTGTGATTAATTTCCATCGGCAATTAATTACATATTCTTCCACCCTGAGGATTCGATGTACTACAACTTTCTCCATTTTCTAGCATAGACGAAATTAACTGAATCTAGGCTCTGCTGCTCGACTTTCTTTCGGTTCCCGCAAACGTCGGATGTCTTTTCCTTGACCGGAAATTAAATGGATGTCTTTTGCGACGTTGAAGGAAAAAAAATTGTTTGACATAACTTTTCTACGTCAGAATATCGCTTCTCACCCGCGGATGAAAATACAGTCTGCATCGGAACGCTCGTCCCTGTCCCGTTTCCGGCGTAATTAGCGACGCTCTGTCTGTACCCAACGCGTACCTCGATGGATATTATCGGAAACCCGATTCGGCTCTATTGTGTCGATCCCCGACTGCCTTCAATTTTATAACCGTTATCACACTCGTATTCGTAATGATCCGTCTCTCCGGTATCTCGGTATATTGTACAGAGCCGAGAGCCGTATACAATTAACGGTCTGAAACATGTTCCGCAGTTTTGATACTTTAAGCTTCTTATACCGTTACCAGATGTGCAGGGTGTAATAATTAATTCGTCGTAAACCGGGAGAGCGGAAATTAATTTGTTTTACGTCCGAGTTTCGCTGTCGTCTCGTGTTCAGAGCGAAACTCACTCGAAGCTCGTTTCTACTCATTTGAGTCCGCATACCACACGTAGGTTTAATTCGGCAACAACAACGTTTCGAACTTCTGAAACAGCTGGGGATTGAAATTCATGCGTACCGAGCTCTCATTATATCGAATAACCGTCTCTACGGGATAACCAATTTGTCATTCACACGGATCGGCTAACTAGCATAAACATTCCACGGGCGTCTTGTTAGCCCAACTTCCATCAGCTTCACCCACCGGCCCCGTCCGGGGCGCGAGGGTTCGTTACGATAACGGCAGGTGCCCCTAATATCATAAGTCATAACCTTTGATGTTTGCGGGCGATCATTTAGGCCCAGCCACGGCACGGCTTCGGCTCCCTAACACGCAGGATTCCGCTTAGGGTTGCCGGTAATAAAATAAAAGACGCGTTACGTCCTGTGACCTATATTATGTCCATCTTCCACCCCCAGGACCAGTTTATGGTCATCCTTTTTATCGGCTTTAAGAAGGGTTAGTTAGGTGCCCCTCGGAATGGAGTATTTCTTGCTTCGAAGGGTTAAACGCGACGTGATGCTAAAAAGGGACGATATTCGCCCTCCCCGGGTCCGACGCGAAGGGAAATGGAGAATTCATTGTTTCACGTACCCTGAGACATTTTAGATTAAGAATTATCGAATGTATTTTGTTTAGCCTTTTTTATCGTTTGATAAAAATTGGTTAGCAGCGTCCTGGTAGACGTGGTCAACGTGAATGTATTAAAGAGATAACTATCCAGACCAAATCCCCGTATATATTGGCTGATATTTTTCGGTTGCAAACGAGGTTGCAACCTCGCCGTTACGCGCGGTATTCGCCTCTGTGAAATTGGTTTCATCCCGGCTTCATTAAACGTTTCATTGTGGCGTAAATACTGGAAAAAAGCACGGTAAACGAGTTCCACGCTCGGGCCACCTCTTTTGGGGAGAAGGGGGATATCAACCCGCGGTGGATATCATCCCCTATCGTTAATACCAGGCGTGGCTGACACAAAAAAAAAGAAGTAAAAAAAACTGCTGAAAAATTAATTGCAACGAAAAAAAAACGAAAAAAAAAGTTGTGCAAGTGTACGAACAGTCTTTTTAAATCCCCGTTTCTCTGTTTTCATGGAAAAAAGGAAGTTATTGTAATCACCCCGTAAATGAAAATCATCTCCAACTATTTTGAGGTTGACGTCTGCGTCTGTATCTGTGACCAAATTTTTCTCCCCACGATATCTCGAGAACGAGTGCTCGGATTCCAATCAAATTGGGCTCAATCGACGCGGTTTTTCCAAACTCAGAACTGATTAGATTTTTGCTTCGATCGATTCAGTACTTTTTGAAGTATTTAGATAACAGAATTCTAAAAAGAATAATAAAATTTAAAAACACCTAGTTTTTTGTATCGGTGATTACGAATTTGAGGTCAGTTTTGCGAAATTTCATTTCGGCGTATCTGGTGTGCTGCAAAAACTAAAACCATTTGGATTTTGATGAACATCGGTACTCGAACGTTTTTTGGGTCACTAATCACGAATCTGAAGTCAGATTGGCGAAATTCAAAATGGCGGATCCAATTTGCTGGGAAAAACACTGGAAACATTCGAAATCTTATAAAAATTGGTATTCAAAGGTTTTTTTGAACCGCTTATCAAAAATCTGAGGTCAGATTTGCGAAATTCAAAATACCTGGAAACAAAATGAATAACGGGACGTTCAAAGCCTGGCTCACAGTCAGCCCAAACCCGCTTGTTTTGTATAGCGTTTTTGTCAATATGTAATTTCGGCGCACCCTGTCCGGGGAATCGGGGATGACTGTCTCCGAGGTGGAGGCTTTTCCGTACCGGACTTGCCGGGGATGTGGAGGACGCGACGCGCTACGGCGTGGTCGAGCCGCTGTTAATAACGTCGACGCACCCTTTTAGAGTACGTTTGCTTTGTAATCTCGTTAAATCGAACGAATCGAGGAACCCTGTGGAGCAAAACCCTGTCGGGCAATCCTCGACGAAATACGATACCTTCGCTGATATTTCGGTAGAATAAAAAGCCTACTGCGGCATATCACGAACAGTTTCCAGACAACCGGTGCTTAGTTGCAGGTCGTTCCGTTTTGCATCGATAATTCCATTTCATTCGGTGCCTCGCAACGGCTGTTGCTGAGAAGCCTGGGGATTTAACGGCGTTAAACAAACGTTTACACGGTAAGACGTCTTTGGATTTCCTCGCCAAGGAATAGCCAGAGTAGGAAATGGGAGGTCAGGGGGATTTGCGAAAGGATCAAACATTCGCTGCGTCCGTAGCTGGTGGTTAAGTCTGCGGTTTCCGCAGGGCACGTTCGTACGCTTTACCTCGTTTGACCCCGAGGTTTATCCGAGAAATCTAGTCGGCGGATCGCAGGATAGGTCGAAATTTAATCGTTGTTTCACGATCTTGGCATCATTGCGGACACCGCAGGTGAGCATACACACGTCCATTTCGGAGAAAACTTCAAGTTCATCGCGTGACAATGAACATCGTTGAAGGAGTTTCAGTCCAGCAAAGAAGTATCTGAGACTGTGATCGGTGATTACTGACCGGGGTGCGAGTCCCTAGAGCCAGCAATCTTGTGCCACCGTATCGTGCGATTGTTGAGTGTAATTGCGAATGAGAATAAGGCTTTCAGTCACGAACTGAGCCGCGGACATGTAGACGTATACGAGGAGGAAATAACTCAAGGTTTGAATAGCACATATTAATATCGAGGGTTGAAATGATTCAGAATAATTCAATTGATTCGACGTCATTCTTTCGATTCAAATCAATTCAACTTAATTCAAATTTAGATCAATTCAATTTTAACTCAATTCAACTGAATTCGATTCAATGTCAACTTAATTCAATTCAATTTCAACCCAATTCAATTCAATTCAGTTTCAACTTAATTCAACATTAATAAACTCAATTCAACTTGATTCAATTGCATTCAACTTAATTCAAATCCACTCAATTCAACCTACTTCAATTCCATTCAACTTGATTCAATTCCATTCAACTTAATTCAAATCCACTCAATTCAACTTGATTCAATTCCATTCAACTTAATTCAAATCCACTCAATTCAACTTAATTCAATTCCATTCAACTTAATTCAAATCCACTCAATTCAACTTAATTCAATTCCATTCAACTCAATTCAAATCCACTCAATTCAACTTAATTCAATTTGATTCAACTTAATTTAACTCAAATAAACTCAATTCAACTCATCGTCAATTTAACTCAATTCAACTCGATTCTAATTCAAATCAATTCAATTTCAACTTAATTCAATTTAATTTTCACCCAATTCAATTCAATTCAGTTTCAACTTAATTCAACATAAATAAACTCAATTCAACTTAATTCAATTCCATTCAACTTAATTCAAATTCACTCAATTCAACTTACTTCAATTTGATTCAACTTAATTCAATTAACTCAAATAAACTCAATTCAACTCATCGTCAATTTAACTCAATTCAAATTCATTCTAATTCAAATCAATTCAATTTAAACTCAATTCAACTTAATTCAACTCAGTTCAGCTCAATTCAACTTAATTTAACTCAGTTCGACTCAATTCAACTTAATTCAACCTCATTAATTCTTGTAATTCTCTATTAATTCAGGTCATTTTCTGTGAATTCAGTTAATTCTCATTAATCCAAATGAATTATGAATTATTTCATTCACTATTGACACGTCAATTCAACAAGTTATTTCCCCCGCGGACGTATATTTGCGGGGAAAAGATTAAGGTGAAAACGACGATACACCCTCGATTTTTATTATTAATTTCTGCAATTGAACTCCCCCAACCCATTCGACCGAAGCCGGGTTCTTCCGACGAGAAATGACAAGCCGTTGCCAGGATCGTCGTTACCGCAAGGTGGCCGCGCGAATTCGGAGCCGAAATGGAAACATTCTATCGTAACGAATAGATCCATGAGTAATATCAACCCTTGGAATTTTTCCAAATTAAAGATACGATTTCCTCGAATATCTTTTCTCGGCTTTATTATTATTGCTAAACTAAGGAAGAGTTCGCACGCCTCGCACTAACGGAGGACGATTCTTACCGGTCGCTCCGCTGTCTAAATAATACGGTCGCCGATAAATCCGACGGTAAAGGTGACGTTGATACGCGGGAACACGACGTGTCGCGTGTGTCGTGTTCTACGGCCTCGGGGTACAGCCAGCGAACAGCCAGGGCGAGACAACGAACGCCCGAAGGATTACGGGATCAACCGTTTCGCCGGGTATTGAATCCTGCTCTGTAACAACACGCGATACTTGTTTCCTGTTTCCCATGTCTTTTATGTTTTTGTTCTGTGTGTAATTTTTTGCCATCTTTTTTTTTTCGTGCGTAAATTCCGACGGTCTGATCATCACTGCAGGCGAGGTATAGGTTCCACGTTCATAGATTCTGGTAAATTGCTTCGTCACCGACGAAAGCGTTTCAGTGCGGAATAATAAAATAGCGGAAAACTCGGTTCAACTCACTTTAACCAGCGTCAAAATCTGCGAGATTTAAACTTCATGCCCCGGCCTTAGAGTAGAAATGAATGTCGAAAAATATACGAGGAATAAAAAAGGCGCTGTCCGCAGCACACCTCTTTCTGTCTCGCCAATTTTTTCCCTCGAACATATCGAAATGGAGGGAAAGAAAAATATTTTCGTTATTTTCGCCAACGGATTCGAACGCCACACCGCAGACGTTATCAGAAAGGCCTCAACGATTGGAGGAATTGAACATCCGGCAGAGTAAAATTGGTTTCTGTACACGATGTGGAATGTACCTTCGGTAAATATAGCTGATACATTAAAAGCATTACGTAGTTTGTTAGAAAGGTTGTCCATGTAGCCTCTATATTCCCCGGCAACTGTGAATCGAGGTGATTCATCATTTCTCCGTGTGAGCCGTGAAAGGGGTGTACGATTTCTTGTCAAGGAATACCAAAGGGTCGTGGACCTCTTGGCCCTCCCAGGCATTGTTTCGTACCGCGGAAACCGGGACACTGCTGCCGAAACCCGAAAGACAAACCGTCGATTCACGGTTTTACCTCGACTGTAAAAACCTGTCTACGTTGAATTACCGCGGGGGATGAATTTTAGCCCGAATGAGCCGACAGGCCGCATCCTTTGTGACGACTGAAGTCCTCTGGGACTTTGGGGGGTCTGTGTTGTCGAAGCATTGAGAAATTCGAGGTGAATTTATCTCGCCATTTTCCGCTCCTCTGATCTCTCGGGATTCGGTTTCTCTTAGATAATTCAGGTGTTTCCATTGTTTGATTTCCCCCGTCCCATCCAAAACCCTGAGCAACCATTTTCGCTGGGCGTTTTATTTTTCACCCAGCTGTAAATGGTTTTCGTTTATACACACGTCTGCATCGGGTTCCTTTGACTAACGGCACCGAAAGATTTCAGAGTATTCTTATCGCAATTCGTGGTTCATTCCAAAAGTTCGTATTCAATTCTTCAACTTATATCCGAAGTCTTTTTCTCGGCGAGTTTCAATTAACGACAATTTACGGGCTCAAGTTTTATTTGACAACGAGGCAGGGCTCTCGAAGCAATCCGAGATGGGACAAGGGGCTCTAAACGCCCTTCAGATAACGTATGTTGCCCAAAGGCAGTTACAATAGATCTAGACTTTGACTCGGTGGAGTGAGGTGGGACTTGAGTGAATCCAAGTAATACCGGTTCCATCCAACCAAAGCTACACGCACTCACCCTTCGTCGCACGCCCACCCATTTCCCATTTCCAAATTCACTTCGGCGCGCCCTGCAGCATCGCATTACAGAGACCCGCGTCTGCCTCTCCCACCCCATGCATTACACCTCGCTACAAACACGCGCCTCCGCTTGCACAAGAGTCAAATAATACTCGAAGGATGGTCTTTTTTTCCCCATTTTCGCAAACTATTCTTTCACAGAGTGAATGCGGAGGTATAGAAAACGAAAAGTGGGTGAAAAAGTTGAATAGATGAGTGAATCCATCGCCTCCCCCTCTCGCAGCGCAAGTTTTGGGCCCGTCTAGCCTCCGTAATGATATCAAACCACTTTCATTCAGCGTCGACGAAAAAAGTGCGTTTCACCGGAATCGTTGGTCGAGGGTGTCCCGCGTGATTTGATCGAATCGGTGCGCCCCACGAACCCCGTCGCCCGTCCAATCACCTAAATGGTACCGGGCGAGCTGTGTTTCCTATTATTAACGGTGATAATGATTCAAGTTCGAGGGATTCTTCGCCTCCTGTGAGGGACGAGGATTCCGGGGCGTAATACTGGAGCCGCAAGACGCGACGGTGAGGCGAGAAGCACTTTGGCTCCTCGGTTTACCTCGCTCATGCACGAGATTCCCGGGTCCTTCTCATTCTCAGTCAAAGTTAAACAGTAAAGAGCATCGTGAAAACTAGCTTAAAGTATCAACGAAGAGGAGAAGAAGATTTCGCCCTCCTGCGTTCTCGTTAGTCTCCTCCAGCCTTCAGCGTCGTGCCACTTGCTACCTTCTACCTTCCACCTTCCACCTTCCACCTTGTGCCGCGAGACGAGGGCTGTATTTAAATGAAGATAAATTGCTAGACTCCCGTCTCCGTACTGTACCAGCTACCCCACCGTAATCTCAGAAAACACTTAACCTGAGGAACACGCCGTCCTCAAACCCCGAGAGCTCGGATTGCCAGACGTTTTTGAGTGACAAAATTTAAAAACTTGACTATCCACAAACTCCACACCCAAGATTGACTTTCGGGTGAAAAAAAAATGAATGAATTTTGTATTCCTTGTTCGTGATCGTGATAGATTTGATCGATATACTCATAATTCAGAGAATGATCATTTCGCAAATTACATTTCACAATATCTGTGCAAAATGAAAAATCATTCATTCATTTCTCAGAGATTTTAGGCCGATTTCATTGATGTCGCTATCAAGATGGCTCGTTCCCTTAATTTAATTTATTGCGTTAGATGTTGAGAACAAAGAACAATCTTCGAAGCGCTGCATAACGTCGATAATTATTCACTAAGGGTACAAGCTTTCAGAGTAATCTCCTCACGATTATAGCCCTAGAACGTGTTAAGATAGGGGAAACAGTCCTAAGTGCCCTCAAGAATCGAAAAAATTGACAAGATATCGGGTTCCGTGTCTTGAGATGTGTAACTGCCCCCCTGAAAAGCTCGTAGATAACTCGAGACACGTCGAAGCGAATCAGAGCCGGAGCTGCGCCGTAAATAAAAATGTGAAATATCGCGAAGCCGAGCTTACGCGAGGGATGAATCATACCTACGAGTTAAAACCACGTCAAAAATCGAGTGTGGAGAGAGGGAGAGAAGGAGAGAAGGCGAAGTGGCTCGTATTCACTTCTGTATAAGTTCCCTTGCAGAGAGTTGCATTACGCGAACTACGGGGATTTTCAGCGTTTGATTTGCGATCGAACCGTGTATAGCCAGAGAGGGATTTGACCTTTTTTCCAAATCAACTTATTCGAGCTCCCGCTCACCATACCCCAAATGATAGATTTGCATTTCAAAAGGATTTTACGCTGGTTAAATTGCCTCGCGCCGGGAGATGAAACGGATAAGCATGAATGTGGCTTGAAATACCTCCATCCCGGTTGGTATATACATACCAATCGATTTCTACGTCTCTAACTTTACCTGCTCGCCCCCGTTTCGGTTATTAAACGAGTATTTTTTATGCGAACCTCACGAAGGAATTTTTCAATTTATTCCAATTCGGGCAAAAAGCCCAGAATTATCGGACCAGAGACTCGCTTCGGAAGATATTGCGAAAAAAGTTTTCCCCCCAATCAAAGTAAATAACTATCTTCACGGTGATGAGCCTCAAGGTCTTTGGAGTCGCTGGACAAGCTCCGGATACCGAGATTCGTATGATTAATTAATTAGGCACTGGCCACTGTACCGCGGGCGCTGATCCGACGTTTTCCTGCCTTTTTCATCCCGACTTTCACCCCTTATTCGGTCTCGACTCGACTCTCTCCTTTCCGTGCAGCCAGCCTCCGCCTATCGATCTTTGAACGTAATCCGTTTGCCCCGTACCTTTTTGCTGCCTGCATGATATGTGACGCGCATATATCTCTCTTCTGAATACAAGCGTAACAGGCTGAGCCAAGCGTCTTTACGACGCGCAATAAATACAGGACCAAATTGTTACCGTGAAAAACAGCTCGCCGTCGAAATCTCCTCTGCGCTATTCTTTTCTTCTGTCTCTTCGTTTTGCAACGATCCAAGACACTAAAATCATCCCCCCATCTATTCTCTCTCATTCCCATTTCCCCCTTTTTCTTTTATTCTTTCCCCCTCGTCTATTGGAGAGACAATTTTTATTACTTTACACAGTTTCATTCGATCCAGATTTTCGTCCTCAAAATGTTTCACTCGGCTCGTTCGTTAACTTTGATTCAAGAAGAGGGGGAACGTGGACTTGTTGTCCTTTCTCTAATTGATTGTTCTCCCATTTGCCTCCTTCCGGAACGCATTTAGGATTTCCGTATTAACCAGCCTGGTCTGGCCTAATACGGTAAAACTCTGTTCAGCAAACAAGATCAGCCTCGGCTACGACTTCAGTTCCCGAACTAATACGGAAGTCGAAAACTTTTCCGCATAAGTACGCAAGTCGAAAGGGTTCAACGTCTCTCAGTTTCTTGACTACCGTATATCGCAGAACCAAAACGAGAAGAAAAACAGTGTTCGATACAATCATCGACGTCGGCGCAGATTCATTCGTTTCTTTTATCGTCGTCTCGTTGTTTTCATTCCCGTATACAGATGATCTGGATTTTACATGTATTTCTTTGATTTCGCTTTTTGCCGTCGGCGGGTGTATCTCGTTCTGGGGACCCTTGCGCGTCGCAGCGTCGCGCGGATCTCTGTGGAGTATCATTTCCGAGCAGAACGCGCGGACATACATCACTCCCCTTATAATTAAAACGTCACTTTACTCGCGTCTATTTATTTTATCGGGCGATCCTGATAAATGTCCCTGTTTTGCCGCCTCGGTATACGCGCGTATTTCCTTGACATATGTACGCCGCCCAGTCCCTCTGTACATAGGCGGAAAAACAGCCATGGGGAAACTCTGCACGGTCTCCACGTTCTCCCTATAGTTTCCCCATCTACTTTGGCCAACTTATATAAGCATAGTTCACAGAGTTCTAATGGAATCGGCGAACCGATCGTGCGGGTCGGGCCCGGAGGTTAATCCGGCAAAAACGACCTTTTAATCATTCGTCAAGGTAAAAAAAAAATAAATAAATTCCACACTCGTAAGATTCCAGTCGACCTAGTCTAGGAGAATAACTGACGTGACGTCGGGTAACGAGATCTTGACAGACGCTTCTCCCTCTTGAACTAATTGCGTTCCTCCGCCCTGCAGCGTGCGAGAGAACTTCTGACGGCATCTCGCGAGGTTAGAGTTTGTATTCGAGATTTAATTCAAGCAGTCATTGTCGTCTGGGGATTAATCGTTGTGAACGTACGTCGAGATTCGGTGGGTATCCCCGGCTTCGGTCGGGGTTACCCGAAAGCCGTCCATTTGAGGGAACAATGAAAGGCATCAATCCGCACCCTGAAGGACTCTGGAACTCTACCGTCTGCCCCGAATCTCATCGCCGGAGTCTAGACGTAGAGTATGGACCGAGAGGGAAATTGGGGGCAGCGCTTCCCGATGGGTGGTCCTCCACGCCCGTAATACTTTACCTCCAACAATGGGAAATTTATCGTTGTTAGTCGAGTGCGCGGTTATAACGGGGACCAAATTTCGAGGAGCCATAAATAATCGAGAGGGTGAAAATATGTTGAGAAAAAATGCGAATCCACTGGTGATGAATAAAAGGCCGATATACTCCGGGCTCGCCACGATTGATCGACCGTCGAACTTCTTTTATCGGCGGTAATCACCGGCTGAATTCGCGTATCGATATCAATTGAAAGACTTTGACGCGGGAAAGGTGCGAAAGTAGAGAATCGCGAGGCGATATGAAGCCGCGTGTCTAAATGCCGGACGGTTCTAGGATTCCGGTCATTTCCGAAGAGGATTCCAATTCCACGGAGTCGCGAAGGTCGTCGAAAGAATGCCGGCACTCGTTCCCTCAAGGACCCCGAAACCCCTTTCTCTTTCCTCGTCTTATTTTATCTCTCCGGGGTCTAGCGGCTTTACCCCCCGCGACGTTGAATATCTCTCCGCTCTCCGTAATTCGATGGTCGCGCAACTCCGTTTAAATTATTTTTATTTCACTGAGAGATCCAGTCGGACGAATCCCGCTTTCCTAATATCTTTCCCGATCAAAAGTCTCACGAATAAGAAGAAGAATCTGACGGTTGGGGGGTGAATATGAAAATTAAATTATCAAGCTTATTCACCGCTTTTTCTCGATGAAATATTTGAAAAGCATCGAGAATAAGGGCGGCAGGAGAAAAGAAGACTTGGAATTAACAATGAATGTCACGGAACTCGCAGCTCTTTCTTTTCGATTTAGTTCGTTTTCGCGGGTCGGTCCGCCCCCCGTCTTTGACTCGGGGGTATCTGCATATAAATGCCTCCTGACTCCGGAATAGCCATCGGCTTACGAAAATGAAATGACGTATTTTACCTTCCCGACCGCGGCTGCGGCCACAAGGAGATGGCGGAATCCCGGGGGCTTAGATGCCTCGAATAGAGTTCAATTTTGCATCCGCTTTGTGCGCTCGATCGGAGTTATACTTTTCGAATATATCCCCGATTTAACGTGTCGATGCTTGCGGAACGGTGGAGAATCGTCCACGATTGAAAAACCCGGCCGAGTCTCCTTCGGGCGCCTGATATACCTGGGGCAAGATTCACCCTGATAAAAATTGGCGTACCTCGTTGTTCGTGTTCGGCCCATTGCGCGGAGCGTAAAAATGAAAGGGCACTTCGTTTGGTCCCCGGGCCGTTTCATTTTACAACAATTTTTCAATCGCGGATACATATAGGTACCCGATGAAAGAAAAGGCAGAAAACAAAATAGTAATAAAATAAGATCAAACTTTTACGACATGCTTCTGTATCGCTCATCTCGCCGCACCCAATCTTACGCACCTTGGCTTTAGCCCCCTGCACGGGTCTATTTTCGCCTCGTAAAAATCTCTATAAAGTTTCCCTCCGCTATCCACTCCGCGTTTCTGTTATTCCTCCAGAATTTATTACACGGCACGAAACTGTCTCTCGTTTGATTAACGAATCCCGAAATATTTGTAGCTTTACAAAGGAGATTCCGATTCGGAGACGCGTTCAGAGTACTCAGCTCGGATTAATATTCCAAGTGGGATAAGCCTCGAAAGGAATGAGGGATAATCAATCAGCCGACGCCTTAATCAATTCGCCTCTTTATCGGCGAGAGCCACCTGCCACCTGCCCTCGCAACCGAGGCCCACGATGATCGGGGACAAAGCGCGGTTCGGCCTCCTTGAAATATTCACGATGGAAATGAGCCGCGTTGATGCAGCCTCGCGGGACAGGCTCTGATTGGGTATCCGCAAAGCTAAGAGCTGCCAAAATTAACTAGACTACTTCGCCGATTGTAATTTCTGTAATTATGAGGGATTTCTTTGAGGCTCGGGCGCGAATATTCCTCACAGTCGCCGTTGTTTTCCGCAAGACGGATGATTACGATTGCAGCTGACGTGCCGGAGCGAAGACCAAGTTGGGATCACTTTGTCCCTTTCAGAAGAACATCCTCATCTCCTCGCTCTGGCCGCCTGACTTTTGCCCATTATTACTATAGTTTCCCGGACCTTTATGTCCCACGAAACAACTTCCGAGTTCAGAATGATCAAAGTATTGATTCGTATTGTTACATCGCAGAGAGCTTTTTCCGTCTTCGGCGATCTTTTTTTCTTTCTTCTTCTTTTTTCTGCAACGTTTTACTTCATTCTACGTTTCGACTTCCAAGGTGGATTGACCTGCGGGTGACTAAAGCCAGGCGAACAAATCTTTCTGCAGACTTTAGTAATCCCTACTTGCCAACAATAGAAAAATACTTTGAACCATTCGCCCTGTAGCTAAGCTTTCCGTTCCTTGATCCGCTTGATCGAAAGAACCCGCCTCTCAGTTTGAGCTTGGGCTGGGATCCCCAAAAAGAAACTGAATTTTGAAAACACAAATGGGAATTGAAAACCACCAGTACTTGCTATTCCAATTTTCACTTGAATCAGGAATTTTTCTCCGTTTTTTTTTCTATTCCTTCTAAAAGTTGAGGTAAACGCCCCGGTTTCTGACCCCTTGGCATTTTTTTCACTTTATTCTACAATATCACGGCCGACTAGTACAAAAAAATTATCAAGGAGGAAAGGACATAAAAAACGCGTTATTGACGACGAAAAGTGACTGCGAAGTTTGTCATGCAGCAAGAACGGGTCAAATACCGGGTCCTTTCGGTATTCTGTTTATTTCAGCGTCGAGCTAGTTTCTGAACCCTAGGTTCACGAGAGAAGTCGAAACCGCGGCGCTTACCTGACATAAAAAATTCCAGAAGCTTATCTAAATGTTTGTTGAAGCGCGTTCCTTATGGAACATGGAGTACTTTACACGAGTCACTCAGAGCCCGGGCAATTATCGTTATAACTGAAACTGAAAAGTTTTTTTTACAGAGATTAGGAGGGGCAATGTCCCCGGGTCTCTCCTCGATTAGGGGGCTCGGGGGATTAAAGATCAGACAGAGGCACGATGAAGATAACCCTCGTCAGAATTTCGCGTTTTCATAGAATTTACCGACCTACTTTACTCGGAGAAAATGTTCCACCCTTCACGACACGACATTACGTAGGTATATGTCTATAATAATTTATAACATTTTCTGTTCGGTGCTCCGCCCTGCCACGCATCCGAGCATCCAGTATTTGATGAATATCCCACGCGTCAGCTGGCCGTCGATTATCAATCATACTCTAAAAATCTATACGCGAATTTTTCCGCGGTAAAAAATTGCGGAACAACATTTCCACGGGGTTCCAACTCCGCCTCTCCGAATCCCTTTTCACCGGGAAGATTTCGCCTGATTTTCCGCGCAGATCCAGGTCCGCAAAATCAAATTTCCGCAGGACAAAACCGAAAAGCCTGCATGGAGTCGAGGGGCGAGTCCGCCAGTCGCCCTCCACGGTTCAATAGAGCATATAAATGAATTAGACCGACACGATATACGAATTTATCTCACCCACGCTCAAGTGCTAATTTGGTTTCGCTGGTTTGCGTGCTGCACTCTAGAGTGTAGACCGTTTCGAAGCGCCCGGCGCCTGGCCCCCGGCCAACCGAACCCACCGCGCGAAAATCCCGCTCGTGAAATATTTTCAACCACCGGGTAGACGATCGGTTTTGTTGCCGGGTACCCAGCTAAGCCCACTGCACGGATTGCAAAAAGCGCTGTCGAAATAAAGAGCAATCGCAACAAAAGTCGAGCATTTCATTCCATTTCCTCCTTTTTCGCCGTCGGAATTTATTCAAATATGATGTCGGTGCTTGTGCCGTGAAATTCGGACCGAGTTAAAAGGCAGTTAGGGTACATTGATGGCACCGGTTCACCGGGGGTGTGTTTGGGTGGATTTTCACAGCGCCTCGACAATAATACCGTCATAGAGGCGGTCACGCGTCGCATACGGAATGGGGCTCGCCGAGGGGGCCTCGCATATTAAACGAGGGGCGCGCTCCACCGGACGCTCGCCGCTCTTCCCATAACAAGCCATCGGGCTTACGGACGACCCTGGAATTAACAATCGCCCTGTTCGCTCTGGATTAGCGCAGGCTGCGTCTTCCCGCCGCGCCGCGTTCACCTCGATTCTTCCCAGTCCCGGGCGCCGAAATGAACGCGGACCAGCTGACGCACGCGTGTGTACCCACAGCTTTGTAATCATATCGACGATGCAGGCGGTGGCCCGCG
Source organism: Euura saliciscinereae (assembly GCA_018420115.1). Lineage (NCBI taxonomy): Eukaryota > Metazoa > Arthropoda > Insecta > Hymenoptera > Tenthredinidae > Euura > Euura saliciscinereae. Next base: position 84,869 of record JAFFZH010014189.1, read on the forward strand.
GCATTTTGGCTAATTGTTCGTGCAGTGCGTGCAGTAATTGAAACGGGCAGAGGGTGCAAATGCAAATGCAAATGCAAACGCGAATGTCTGTATGCGCCGGCTGCCGCCGAAACGAACCAAATTAAAATCGATCCCAATTACGTCGCTGGTTTAATCATGCATAATCTCATCGTTTCGTCAATTTCATTTCAAAATTAGTATCACGTTTGAGCATCGCCTGCTAGAGTCGAGCTGTAATAGCTGCCGTTTAGCGTGCCGTCGGGCATTGAGATTCGAGCCCTTGTCTTCGGCGCCTTTCCCCATTCAGCCCTTACCCTAGTTTCCGCAGCTGTCGCTGTTGCTACTGCCGATAAACGGCAAGCACCGCGACGCCCTGTGTCTACGTACCCTTGCGGTGAGGTTCTATCCTCCGAGACGATGCCGGCTCCGTCCCCTTGAATCAAACTACTCCACAAAAGTAAGAGCCGCACGCTTACAAGTTCCCAGAGCTCTCCCTTGTCGTTTGATGGCCCCCTTATCATGGTCTACGGCAAAGAGCCTGGCCTCTAATTGTTACACTACCATACTATACCAGCTGTCTCTCTCCGTCAACCGCAGACGAATTTTATCCAGCCAGAAACGAGAAGCCAGAAGCCAGAAGAGCGGACTGATTCAGCTCATTGTTTCCATCCGTATGTATTACGCTCCCTGCTTGGCATTCTTTTTTCTCACTTCTGCAGTCAACAACATTTGCATGGATATGTACGCGGGACGCCTGGGTGTAGGCGGCGATTTACCATAAAATGATACTTAGGATATGGGAACCGGGTTCAAATTAAAACGAATCGACTCGCCGATATGCGATCTTTATTATCATAATCTACCAATATAAATTTATTGGGCGTAGGGGCTTAGCGTCTGCACGCGTGACTCCCGACCCCAGTCATTTTGTCGGCGAGTTCTTTCGACCTGTGTAAAATTTTAACTTCAAAATGAGTTTGGGCTAACTGTTGCGGGATATAAACCCTTGGACGGGATGCCCTGAGGGATGGTTGAGGATATATTTCTGGCGTAACAGCATGCAGCGTATCGCGAATGATTTATAGCCATCGGTCGCTGTCGGCTGAGCACAGAATTTTCTCAATTTTTCTGCGCTTTTAATAAATGTAGAAATTCGTAAACCGCGTAGAAAACGCTGATGACGCGAAGCTCAGAACGGGAAAACGGATCACGGATCAAAATTATACCGGCGTGACTCCTGCCGGATATAAATTACCGTCGTTACTCACGTCAATTTCGGCTAAGGGTTGAACTAGCCGTGATTCGGTTTATTATGAATAGTAGGGCGTCAATTTTCGCTACCCTTTTCTCGAAATAACTAGAAACGAGGCACGTGGAGCAGAAAGGACGAGCGAGGGGTAAATCAATTTCCGTGAAAAAGTCAGATGCGAAGGAAAGCGAAAGGGTCCGTCGTGCGTCGCGCGTCGCACGGCTACAGTATAAAAGAGAATATCATAATCTTGCGAGGGGTAAAGGAACGGGGAAGAGAAAAGGAGGAAGCGGCCCGATGTGACCCTGCCTTATCCCTAAATCCTCGACGTCTCCTTATTCTCTTGAACGCCTCCTTGATGTACGGCGACATTCAAATAGTCTTATCTGTGAGCCCTTCACTGGAATAAACCCGAACCTTCTTTGGATCCAACCTGAATTTTCCATCGGAATTGCTCTGATTATTTCGCTTCTTTGTTTCTTTCTTTTTCCTTCTTCTTTCGCCACATTTGAGTCAATTCAATTCTATTATTATTATTATTGTTATTATTATTTATACCAAGGAGAACAGAATAGAATGGAATCCTACGGGGCGAAGCTTCTTCGACAAAGAAGAAAAAGTGAAGTGGTTTATTTTATCGTAAAATATGGACAACGACTTTGGCTGGCTGCTGGCTGCTGGCGCGTGGCTCGGTTTTTTTTTTCTCTTTGTCTCGAACGGTAAAAACGTGCAATAAAAATTTCCACCCCGCTGTTTTTGACGGAACGAATTCATTCATCGGGCCCTTAGCAAACCGAGTGAACCTTTTTTCGGTGAAAAAATCCACAAGGACCCCGAACGTCGCTATCGTCGCACTTTTTTTACACTTAGATCGGAGTTTGAACAGGACGGGGTTTCAACCCTACACCCCCGGATAAAAAGCTCGACAAAAGTCTGGCCACTTCTTATTCCCTAATTTCTGCTCTCCTTTCTTCCCCGGACTCAGTTGTGCGATGTTTTGCGAAAACGCAGCTACAGCGAATTTCCTCACATTTTCCAAAAACTGTTCCGACTCGTGAATTTTTAGCCGCGAGTAGCACTCCGGTTCTAAAATCCATTTAGAATAAACAAATTAGCGAATAAATTTGGCCTTTGTTCGGCGAAAGTCGGTATCAGACCCTCCCGATGATGCATTCTGTTTCGCAAGTTTGGACCCTGCGGCGTCCGCGTCGTCCGGTACGCGACGTATGTAGTACGTGGGGGGGCTGAAAACGTGACAAGAATTGAAAAGAACCGCGGGTTGATCAAGAGAAATAAGACGGACGCGAGGTCTTTATCTCGTGGGCAACTTTACGCGGTCCATCTTCATCTTCATCGTCATCTTCATCTCGGACCTAATATATCCGACCCCGTTTGCTGGCATATCTTTCCCGACCCAGCCCGGAGCTACGTATGAGACTCGCGTCAGAGTCCTTTGAGACGGGTTCGGCATTCCGTTCGAAGGACGGACCTTCGTTCGACCCTCGAAATCTTTGTCAAGCCTAGATATCCGGGGCCCTAATTCAACTCCCCGCATCTTTCTCACGCGTGGGTGATGGACGTTTTACAGAGAAGTGGAATTTCTTCATTTTTTCTGAATCGCCGGACCGAAGAGGTGTCAGAAGAGAGGGAGAGCGGAACATTTAATTATAAGAAGTACCGAGCTGCGCCCGTATTCATCGCAAGTATTACCAGGACGCGCGATAATTAGGAATTTCATAATGTAGACTGAGGCTTAAATTAAAACCGTAAACGGCGGGTAGCGGGTGGCGGTGGCTGTGCAGTTATACGGAGGGATCAGCGGCTAAATTATTCATGAATTTACTTAAGTTAAAGCATTGTATTACGGTAGATTGGGTTTGCTCGGTATTATAGTTATTAGGGCTTATACTCGCAAGGACAGGGTCACCCGATCCTGGGATACATACTCGCGTTCGATCCAGGGAATCCACACTCCGCACTACGACCCACCCATACGACTCTCGTCGTCGCGCGTATAAACCACAATAATAATTAATACTGCCCCAAATTCACGAGTATTTATCATCGTTCCTGATTAAAATTACACCCTTAATAGCAACCCTCGTCCACTCCGCAGAGTACCATGCCTCACCTTGGGGTAAAAACTATTCGCGCTCTACAATTGATATTGTACCGATGCCAACTTTTTCTCACAAGTTTTTACATTCAAAACTAAGAAAGAAACCACAATGTGTATAATCCATAGGTATAAGCTGAAAATTCGATGCGATCCACCCAAAAGGTCGACGAACCCTCCGCTGGAATTGGTACTGGCGATGAATTAGTACTTGAGTTATAGGACCAATCTCCATTTTTTCAATATCAAAATAGATAGAAAAGTAGATTCACGTTAGGAATTTGTTGTAGGGTGAAAAAGTTATCATAAATGAGGTAATTTTTCCCAAAAAGCCACTTTTTTTTGTCGTTTTTTGTTATTTTTTCATAAACATGAAAGTAATTTACCTGGATTCGGTGACCAGACCTAAAAAAGCTCACGTGGAATCGTTCATAGTGTATCAACGAAGATATCTGTGAGACTCGCCAGTTACATTTTAAAATCTGAAAAGTAGGCGAAAATCAGTTTTTGAGGTAAGCAAAGATTTGAAAAAGGCTTCATCGTCAAATGAGAAATTCAGACAAAGAGTAGTCCAAGTATACTCATATTGTTTTATATTTCTTGCTAGTCTGGTCCGGTGACAAGTTCCAAGTTTCTCATCAGTCTTGACTTTTTGTGACGTGCATCACTCTCATTCTGAGCTTTGCAATTGGATAATTTTTACAGCTTGTCACAGTGGGCCCGAATAAGAACACTTTCAAAATCTAATTCGGATTGGATCGTGTGTTTTCGTCACGTAGTTAGGATCAACTATACCGACGCGACGCCGGGATTTCCGGTATTCATTTCTTGCAGGAACCCAGTCCCCGAAAGGTGGGGAAAATAGCCATGTTCCGAATCAAAGTTGGATTTACTTTGCCGTAAGCTTCGGGGATTTGCTTTTGCCGGTCCGAATTTACTCCCATACGGAAAAAGTCGAAGCTTTTGTATCACTAAAATGTAAAATTTCACCTCGTAAAAACAATTACACAAGTTAAGCAATATTAGCGGGGGGGGGGTAACCGAGTTGATTCGATTATTCAAAAATATGTATATTTCTCGTGAACCCAATTTGTCGAATTTAAAAAGCCCCCGAGCTCTCCCGAATCGAGTAAACGGGTGAAAAATGACCCGGCCTCACTTTTCGGACGCGTCATAATGTATTCGACGTAGGCAGGGCGGATAGGAGAGACGCGAAACGCCTGAGATCCTCTACGACGTACGTGGCTGAAAGCTTATCCTAAAATCCCTATTTGCTAGGTTACACCCTCGCCGCGCCTATTGTCTCTACCTAATTATCCGTAAAATAGCCTATCTCCTTTATGGCCCTTTATGCCCCCTCATTACTTGCGGCGTTACGGCCAGCATCCACGCATGGCGTCGAAGCGATATTCGCTCCCGGTGTGAATTAAGGGCTCGGCTATACAAACCTGGGGCTAGACAGGCCTAGGCGGCCCTCGACATCCGTTTTCGCACCTCGAATTATTCCCCCGATCCGAGTGAACCGCGGCGTTTGAAATTTTGCGTTAAATCTTGACGTGCTACGCGGACATAAAAACGCAGCTGGTGGTGATCGATTTCTCGTTTATGCCCCTAATACCCCGCGGAATGACCGTGCGTTTCGGCACACGCCCATCGCTGAACGCACAGAAACGTTTCGTATTAATTATTTATAGTAATGTGATATTGATCCGTCCGGCTTAACGCTGGGCTTTTGCGAGGCTCCTCCTCGCCATGCGCACAGTTTCCGGTTGCTCCTGTATTTCACTCGTTAGGTACACACCGCGTTTATGACCCCGAATGAAATATTTTCGATTTCACAGTTCAGAATTTTTATTTTTATTTTTATCGTTATTCGAAGCGCACTCCCAAGGAATTACTTGTATGACTTCCACGCTACGTGCCTCCCGGACTTTCTCATTGTTTGGACGATGATAAAACCGAGAAGCGGAATGGAAAGAAAGTCGGATAAAGTAATAACGAAATAAAGGAATAAAGGTGAGGTTTTCAAAATTGTAATCCGCTTACGGAGTTTGAGGTATAAGCAACGGATAAAAAATCCCGATTCGAACCGCTCGACTTTTACCCTGCTACAATTTCGAAATAAATTCGTTCCACGAAACACGATGGCGAAACACAGGAAAGCAAAGTAAATGGCTTTGATCGACTGATTCTTTTGGGATAAATATTCGGGAAATTTCGCGTCCCGAGAAATATTCAAGCCAAACCCCGGAGGGCTTCGAGGCCTGTTATCTCTGATCTGGTGGCAGCACGGTTCTTCGCCATTAGCTCCTAATTACTATCCACCTATCCGCTTTCAGAACATTTCCTACTCTCAACAGACTCGGTGGCTATCCCGTTCCATTGAACAAATAACGCTTGTGTGTTACCTCCGTACAGAGAGCAGAGATACAGACGGACGTCGACGAAGGGTTTGTGACTCTGTTTTCGGTACTCGGACGCTTCGACCCTTCACTGCTTTTGTTTGTCCCTATCTGGTATCCTCTGAGGGCCGATCTCTTCCTCGCAAAAGCAGCTGGTGGTTCGCTACGGACATGAATAGCCGGTGCGGGTACGGATTTCCAATTTCCGTGAATCATTTCAGTTGTAGCGCGTTTCGTTAAAACACCCTCTGAATGAAATTTCGCCCCCGCGCTAATAATCATCCGTGGAGCGCGTGGCATTACCTGGAAATAATCAGCAGAACCAATACCGGGGGGTGTATGAATGCTGCCGGAGCCATGGGTATGAATATTGCACGAATTTCTAGCAGGGGCGTGCACCAGAAGTGACTACACCGCAATAATTCAACAGAGAACGTTGTATAATGTAATCTGGCCGCGGTAAGCCGTGCTATATTCCATTTCGGTTCTGCGGTTCATACCTACGGATATTGGGACGAGAAATACGGGCGATTTCATTAAATACTTTTTCCCGAATTTCGTTATTGAAACGATTCGCTTACTTCGCAAATAATTGACGTGAACGAAAAAACAGCCCAAACGCGGGTTTCGAACACCCGCACATACAGACGTTAAATTGAGTATCATCGTTATCAGGCTGGCGAAACTGGCGTTATTATGCGGTCGTATTATCGCCGTAATAAACGCGGTGCATATAGCGAACGGATAAAAGGGGAGCCCGGCTACAGCTACGGTGAGCCTGAATGTAATTTGTGAACGGATAATAACCGCGTGTGACACGTGTGCTCGGCGTGGGAGCGGTGTATTTATTACGTGAGAATCGGGATTTCCCCCTGAATCCGAAAAGTATACGATATTCCTGTCCGGAATTGAACATATCATCGCACCGTGTATATCTCGACTCTTTTCCGTCGCTGGGTGTGGGCATGAGAGATATACGCACGCCTCGCTACCGGGCTCGTGTGGTCCATGAAGGAGAAAATCACCCGCGGATAAAAAGCCACTCCGGGAATTGCCATGCAAAAAATATACACTTTTGCATTTGACAAACGGAAGGATTCCGTATACGGCGATACGGGACTCCGAGGGTGCCGACTGAAAACCGTAAAAGTTGCTCAAACCTTGTCGCCCTATCGGGCCCAAATTCAGCGATATTTTATAAGAACCATTTCTAATCAGACAGGAATTTTTTTCATCAGTTGACAAATATGTAGTCTGAAAGGTGGTAGTTTGACCCGAGGGGGAAATAACTCAAGATTTTACTAACACATAATTATTATTTTTAGTGAAATAAAATAATTCAAATTATTACTTTTATTCCAAATCATTCTACTAACCCACTAATTATTTTTTTCATTTCGCATTATTTCATTCATTTTCCCCAGTTATTTCTTATTATTTCAATTGTTTCTCATTATTTCAGTTATTTTTCATCTTTTCATTCATTTTCTCAGTTACTTCTTAATATTTCATTCATTTTTTCAGCTATTTCTTATTATTTTATTTATTTCTCATTATTTCAGTTATTTCCCCGGTTATTTATCAATATTTTACGAGCTATTGACACGTTATTCCAACGAGTTATTTCCCTCTCGGTTTTACCTGTGAGAGCGCTCAAACCTTCAAAAATATCCACAATTGTCCAAAACGTCACCGCTTGGAATAACGTCTGCTTTCTACAAATAGGTCCGATTTGTGCAGGATAACTTTGGAAAGACTTGTCCGATCTGGCTGAAATTCCGCGTGGAGACTTCCAGCTCAAGTAGTTTTGGCAGAAACTAGAATCTCTTCGATCGTGAAAATATTATCGGAATTATGCTCATTTTTGTGATTTATTTTCTCCCGTTTTTATCGGTTTTTACCGCACATTTTTATCTGTAACTCACGAGATCCAGTTCGGAATTAAAAAATCCTAGTTACTGCCAAAACTATATATATCGGGAGTCTCCACGTGAAATTTCAGCCAAATCGGACAAGACGTTCCAAAGTTATCCTGCCCAAAGCGAACCTATTTGCAGAAAGCGGACTCTACTTCAAGCTGTGACATCTTGGTCAATTGTTGATCTATTTCGAGGTTTGAGCGATTAAATTATGTATAAAACTGACAACGAAGGCAGCGAATTGTCTCCATATGTTTCCTGACTCGATTTGATCGCCTCTCCCAAATATCGAACACGTCGAGTGTTGAAGTCTCATTATAAATAAATAAATTACCACCTTTCAGACCATACCTATATTTGTCGAACAATAAAAGAAAATCGAAAAAGTGATCAGATGAAAATCGAAACGGTGATCGGACTGTTAGACGAGACTGTACGTAACACTAGAAGCTGGTGATTGGGAAAGACGAGAAGATCCAACGCTGTTCGACCTTGAACTTCGAACCTCTGATCTTTGATCACCCGGAGGTAAAAAGCGTTAATTTCCGGACAGGGTGATTCGGGCTCCTTGAATAGAGACCGTGGAACAATCCCGGCAGCAACCCTTTCAGGGAGAGCCCGGTTTAAAGAGGACGTCAGCCAATCTTGAGCGTACTCGGTAAAGCTTTTAAGGTAACATTGGCCCGTGATCCTCCCGCCATTTATCTCAGAAAGCAATTAACCACCGAGGGACAAGAAAAGCGTGTGTAAAAGACGCGTCGCGTTCCCTCCTACCGACGCCTAATTGGTCCTCTGGCCCGACGCGCTTTTACACACAGACGCTTTTTTTCTTCCTCCTCCTCTGCGGCTTATTGAAATCGTGCCCACTTGTTCCCTCGTTATTATATCCGCGGAACGCCCGCGCGAGTCCCTTTTCTCATTCTCGGATCAAACCTCGATCCTCTCGCCCTTGAGAGACTCCGTTGAGGCGATGAAGGAGGACGAAAAAAATGGTTGAAACCATATTTCCGTCATCTCGCGCATAAAATTGGACGGTTTTACATTTTCCGACGACCGGTAGGTCGCGAGGCACGGGTCAAGGGATTTACGGTCCTCGAACCGAGAAGCCGGCGCAGTCAGCGATGGCAAAAAGGATGGACCGGTTGGGATCGCGTATTCAGTCAGCGTCTCCGCCCGGCACTACTATTACGCCGGTAACTACTTATTCAAACTGGACCTTCTAAACTGCTGGACCGACCGCCTTCGCGGTTCTTCGTGATCGTGTACGTTCACGTTTCTCAACGTTGAAAACCAGGACACGTCGCCGACCGGGTTCTGCGTCCTGACCTTTTCTCCCTCGGCTATTTCCCAACCCCGACTCCGGCCGCTTTTTGACTCTTGTTTTTATCTCCGTTCTCCGCCCCCGCGTCAGTTTCGCCAACTCCGCTAGCTTCGGCATTCACTCGATATAATCATCGTTGTTTGTTCGGAATTAACCTAACTATCCCGCTGCATTCCTCCGGACCTAATTGTCCTCTTGGTAATTACAAAAAGCCCTTTGTGCCTCGCTTTGCGCTTGATTATACATCCAGTGAGGTGGAGAATCTTACTCGGCAGGAATCGGTCTGAGAAAATTGTGAAATTTCCCTGCTCCGCTCGACCCAGTCGGAAAAAATTGCTAAAACACGATACAAAGGAATTTCAAATGTAAGCTCTGAGAATAGAGGCGGGAATTTATTTCTCCGGGTCTCGGGGAGGGCAGATAAAATGGAGAAAATGAGCGTGAATTTAGCGATCCGAGGGGTAGCCCGTTACCCTTACGAATACCTAATGGCGGTACCTCAGCCCCCGTACCTCCGCAAATATACCTTATGCGTATATGTATGAGCGTTAAACGTCGTGTATGTAGACAGTTTGTGCGTTAAGCGACTGCGAAATTGGCTGACGCTAATCAAAGGAGTTGGTTAAAGTTTGCAGCCCAGAGATTTCAGATTGTTTAAGTACCCCCTCGTTACAACGACAACCTCGTTTCCGTTCTGTTTCAGTTTTCGACGATGAAACGACGCCGGGAAGCCTCGAACGCGACGATGTTGACTCGGGAAACGGTAAGTCATAGCGTTGTTTGAATATTTCTAAAAATTCTGGGACCCGCGTGTTGAAATTGAAATTTTGTCCCGTCACGCAGAGGACAACCCCGACGAAGAGGACGAGGAAGAAATCCAAGAGCGGCTTACCGAGGAAACGGACTTTAAGTTCACCGACTTTCTTTACCGGTTCGTATGGTTATCGTTTCGAATAATAGAAGGAAAACTTTATTAATCCTGGGGATATTATGACCCAGTTAATCCCTTGGTAGGTATTATAATTCGATTGCAGATGAATTAAACCGTGAATATAACAGCCAGACTCTTGTCTTTGGAGTTTGCAGTCGGCGATTTTCCAAAGTTTTCAAGTTTGTTCCGAACTCGGTCTACCGTATAATTTAATTACGGTACGTCTTTTTTACTCCCTTTTTCTCGTTCCACCCAGCTTCGTCAACGTGAAGGTGGTCAAGGCCTGCGCCCTCCTTCTGAAACAGTTCGACAAAAATACCGACGAGGTTAATCACAGCACGGTTAAACTCCTCCATCGTATCGCCGTACAGTGCAAGACACCGGCGATGATATTCCAGGCGTCGATATTTCGCGTATTCCAAAGAATACTGGAGTCCAAGAATCCACTTCACAAGGTAATCCCAATCGCGTTACGTCATACATGATGTTCGTTCGAAATCCTACCGATCCATGTCCCGACGTTGTTCAAGGAATTGGCAAAGTTCGCCATCTTCGCTGTGAGACAGTTCGCCGAAGTTGCGGAAAAAAATCCCAAGGCTTACATGGAATTGTTGTTCTGGAAAACGACGCGTGAAGCCACAGAGATGGTCGAAGGCTACGGTGCCGAGGTAGAAAACAAGAAGGTATCGCGTGGCGTGTGGACCGAAACCGAAGAGGACGAGCTTCGCACCCTCTTCATGGAGCATCAGACGAAAAATTACACTCAAGGTAGATAAATAAAGAGGCCGTGCCGCAATCTCTGTAGGAGTGATACTGATAATAATAATTCAACGTCGAATAGTCCGCGAGAAAAGAAAGAAAGCTGATGAAAAAGTAAAGAGGGAGGAAGAGAGAACGAAAGCTCATGCCCTGCAACGGCCTCGTCAGTCTCGGGCATAAAAATTCATTAATAATTCGTCAGGATTCATTACTTGCCAAGTTTTTACATCATCCCTGCGCAGGGTTGATGGGCGAAAGATTAACGACGGTGCTTGCCCGGACCGCGGGAGTCGAATAAAGTTAATGGAAAGATAGTAAAAAAAGAAGCAGAGTGAAGAAAAACTTGTTGATAAAATTTGCAACATCGTTTCTTTCCGCAGACCTCGTCGACTGGTTACTGGAGAATATAATAAACGACAACCGTACGAGACGGGGCGTCATCAAGAAGTTGAAGGAGATGTGTCTGGTCGTAAATTCAAAGGTAAGTCGAGGACGTCTTCGAGACTCGAGACTCGAGGCCACTAGAAACACTAGACAGACGTTGATGAAATCAAAGACCTTAGACCGGGTATAGTGCAGGCTCTTCGAAACAACGGGCGAGATGCCTCGATTAAGAGGCAAAGTGTTCGGCTCCGTCTAACTATCGTCTACCGACGTCTCCTCTCCTCGGTAGGTGGGTGTAGTATACCTACCCACCTACAACGGACTATCTTACCGAGTTTCCATCCCATCTGCATCTCGTGGCGATAACACTTTGAGCCTCCGTACACTCCGCCTCGCCTAGCCGTGCGGACTAGTTCGCTAGTTCTCATTAACCTCAACCGTTAAGCTCGACTTGGCTATACCTGAGCGCTTCTGCACGGCTAATTCCGCCCTTGAACGTTCAAACTTTTTTATCCTCAAATTAATTGTTCCAACTAGCCGGACCAAACTTTGACTCCAGGGGTAACAACCACTGAAAATGCTTACTTTGCCTTCAAACTCCACAAAGTTTAGGTAAAGAATAGAGGAGAACCGAATCGGCAGCTGGGGATCTAAAATACATACTTTGAGCTTCATTTTGAAACAAACGATGCTAATTTATCTTGAAAATTGCAGCCTTCAGACCCCACGGAAGTGGAGCTTGCGGAAAGTGATGGTAATTTCAGTAGTTGTAGCTAGACGGAGTTTCCGAAGAATTAAGACAAGGTGTAATTTTGAGCGTTCACAAAACTGATTTTTGATCAGCTTGATGTTTTTCAAAGTCAAGAGGTCAGATCCTTGAAACCTCATGTGGAAGCTCACAATTGTTGCAAAAATTTGAATCGATCGGATGAATCATTGCAGAGTAAAGTGGTTAGTGGTGTTTCTTCAAAGCTCTTCTCAAGCTCTCCTAGTGTAGCGTCTATAATAGCTACAATTTTTCAAATTCATTGGAATCTTTCCTCCCAGGCCGAAGCTCGAGTTGTGTAATTGTGAACCTTTTTATCGTGAAGTACGCGTTTTCGTTTCTACCCCCTCACTTTATTCTTTAACGCCGAAGAATCGGAAGAACTAAAAGTTGGTAGACGACACGAAGAGAATTTCTGTTGGCTCTAAACTTGTAGAACAAGATTAGCCTGAGTTGAAATAATTCAGAACTATTGGTAAGTTGATCAAAATTTCAGTCCGTGCGAAACGAGGTTCAGAAAAGACTGCCGAAGGAATGGGCCGAAGACGAAGTCGCCCAGTTGAAGGAGATCTGGGAGGTTGTCAAGGATGACGATGGTGAATATTCAACGCAGCAGTAGGAAATATCAAGTGATAATCGCCTCTCGTCTATACTTTTCCGTACAGATCCGGTCGATGGGATTCACGTCGCGCTAACGGTGAAGCGGTCCAAGGCGAAGATCAAAGATAAGCTGGTGGAGCTCGGAGTGGTGCAGGACCGGAAGGAGCTCCGCAAAAAACGTAGCGGCAAGAAGAGTGGCTCTGGTGAGTTGCAAGAGGGGTGATTTTGTCCGGTCCAAAAGCAAACGGACCCACCAAACCGGCTGCATCCAATCCCGTGCCTAAATCCTAAATCCCAAATCCAACCCGACTCCCCACTCCATTCAATTTCGTTCGAGTCCGTCTCTGCCTCTGCCTCTGGCCCGACCTCGTCTCCGGTAGAGCGACGGTCGCGGCGCTATTCGACTGTCTTGTTCAATCAATCCTCCCGTAACCTGATTGTCAAGGATTGCGTGGAATGAACCGGCCCTCCGGTAACCCCTAGAAGAAAAAAGTTGGGTCACCGACGATCAATTTACAGAAGGCTTCCTACCCCTGTGCGTTATACACAGCCGAGCGAGCCTCGTACCCCTTATACCCATTGGCCATCGCCTCGGTTTAGCTTCTATCCAACCGGAAATGAGCTCTTCTTTACGCTCCTTGGAACAATTCTCCGAGCTTTACGTTTCACCGGGTTAAAAGTAGTTCGCTATGAAAAACATTTGTTATTCGAAGACGGGACAGGGTTTTCTCTTCGAATTCCTTTCCGCGAGCGGCTCGCCTGAATAATGAACTCAATTCCGGTTTCAAGTTTCCTTAGCTGGCGTTCGATTAATTATAAAGCAGACATCGTATGGTCGGGATGTAATTGAAAGCGAGAGGCGAGAAATAATTATAAGCGAATCGTTGCGAATAATGGAGAACCGCTTGAGAGAGACTCGTTGGATTGTTAGGAGGCCTTCGGGCGTTCGCCGTCGAACTTTGCATTGTTGATACGATGCGAGAGGCTCTTCCCTTCTCCGGCCCCCTCTTGCTCCCGCGAGATCCTTTTGCTCACCGGATCGGTGTTATTTCATCCCCGCGTTTAAAGTGACTGAATTTAAATATTTCATTGCAACACATCCGGGTGCACGGGCTCTTAAGGCTAACCCGTGTCGTGTGTCTTCGCCCATTCTGCCACGAGGAGTACTTCGACCTCCTCCGGACACGCGGCACAGCAAATTTTTAACAAACCGACGCTTCAAGATGCGAAAAATAAAAACACCGTACCTACCTACCGTCATTTGAATGAATCCTCTTCAGAATTTCGCCTTCTTCCGTCCCCCGTGGCAATAAGGTGGCCGTAATTCGTCCGGCTCTTATCCCGTATTGTCGCTCGGTTCCATTTAAGTGGTGATCGATGAAAACCCGCGGGCCTTTTGTCCGGTGTGTAGCGCGAGCATCGATTACACCGGGAGAAACAAACTCTGACATTATTCAAGAGAATTAGTTTCCTCGGCGGTGGTCACGTAGCCGGCGAGTATCGTGTACCAGCAATTCGGTGGTAATTTTTATCCTATTATCTCTTCGACTGGCTGTCAATGTCGCCGGGCAGAGCCCTTCAACGTCGGGTTGTGGGAGGGGAGATTAATCGCAAGGGTGTCAGTCAGAGTCTAAACGATGCCTCGACGAATTCCCACTTCCGAGGACCGGAAAACCTGCCGCACCGAAATGAAATTCTTCAAGGAATTCCTGCTCGACACGGTTTACGTTTCTTCGCCGAAGAAACTCTCCTCCTACTTTTCTACCTCTGTTTCCGTTCAGCTTCGTTTCGTCAAGCTCACTCTCCCGTTCGCGAGTACCGCAGCGAGGCCACGGTTAGCGCAAAACGTCACTTCATATTTGGCCCAATTTTATCGGCACTTATTCGCAGCCTCGACGTACGTCCTTCAATTTCCATCGATTAGTTGAGCGACGGATTTCTGAGTATTCGGTATTTCAACTATTCTTACTCGAAGGCGCGGGCCTCCCTCGGGTGGCTAAACGGCTCCAGATCCACGTCCCCTTTCGGGCTCTTATCCTCTCCGCAGAAAGGCCCACCCCCACCCTGTCAACCGCGAGCCATTATCTAAACCAGCATTTCGGCTTATTTATCGAACCGGTGAACTTTCGACGTTAACGGACGATATATCGGTACCCACTCCGGAGGGTGAAACCCTTCGATCCGGTGCAGCAGCTAGAAGAGCGTAATTGAATTTTTCCCCATGGCCGCTGCGCGTTATAACACGGTTTGCGCCATTTTTATTCCCCCTGTTTTGCCGAGGGAAAAACTTTGATCCAGAAATAAACACCCTCGTCACATCTGGCTAGCCATCCTACTAATTTTCTGGGCGATATTTATCGCTAGAGCTCGCTCTCGGCTCGGGGTTGTAACGAATACCTGAAATTTTTCAGGATTTTCAGAGGAAAATTGTATTCCTTTCATTCGATTTTGAGCATTGAGACAACAGAAGATCCACTCCGGAAATTATGCTCTGTATATTTTGTACTGAAATAATTTTGAAGAATGCCAACAATTGAGCGACCATGGAAAGCTAGAGAAATTATTACAGTTCCAAGAACGTGAAATTTTGATAAACAGGAAAAACAAATTAATTGTAGGTCGTTTTTCGTAAATCTCGGTGATCAGAGTTCGGAAATTTGAAACATATGGTTTGTGACTGCGAGAAAACAGTCCATATCCTAATCTTGGAGTTATTACACAAAAATTTCGAATTTCCAGAATTCGTATCATATTTCCCGACGTTTCCAGACCCTTACGATATTCCTGACTTTTCCCGGTCTGTAACAACCCTGTAGCAGCTACATGCCTCTCAAGTTATCGGAAATTCCCTGAATAATAGATTCCATCTTTCTGAATTATCACGTGGAGTGTAACACGCGATTCCTCACACCGTGCGTAACACGACGCGTGATGAGAATGATCAGAACCCTAAATCATCGAATAACAAGGGGCTGTAGCGTTACAGCGGCTTGTTTTCCCCCTTATCCGACATCACTCGTCGGGGAATCCCATTACGGCACCGTCTTCAGTTTCATATTTGTCAGACATATTGTTTTTTCTCTCCGGAACATCTTCCTTCCGATTCAATGCATCTTAACGACTCGCGTCCGCGACCCCGGACCCTGAATTGCCCCAAGATTTCCTCATTTTTTTTCCTGCCCCCTTTTCTTTCTACTATTTTTTTTCCATCTGGATATTCATAACCATATACGCGCACAAAAACAGGTGTAGCAGAGGGCGGAACCAGATCTGGAAGCGATTCCGAAAGCGGCCGGGAGTCTGACGACGATTCCGACAACTCTTCGAGCAGGATAAAGAAGAGACCGAAAAAAAATGTTGTTGTACGAAAGTCCAAGAAGCAGCCAACTATCGTCTACACAAACGCTCAACTCTCGGGTCTGCTGAAGAACGTGGTTTCGCAATACAGTAAGGCTTTGGGGTTTTTCGGATAGCTATAAGATCCGATCCCGTTCATCGGTATGCTTATCGTATCTTTTGTACGTCGAACGAAGCCGAGGCTCTGGAATGGGTTAAGGAGTCTCTCGAGGACGTACTGGAGGATAGGGACGAGGAATCCACCGAGGGAGTCCCGCTGGTCCCAATAACCGACTTTGCCAACGCAGCTATGGACTCGCCGAATTTCCAACGGTTTCTTCGTGCCCTGGGAATCGAACCACCGTCCGACGAGCAGGAAAGTTTTTGGCGTGTACCCTCGAACATGCTAAGTTCCACGATCCGGAAGCGTACCGAACTTATCGGAGACGGTTTGGCTGGCAAATTCGTTGAGGAAGGTACGTCTCCAAGTCCAAGGACGCAGCTTTCGCCGGTTATCAAACTGCGCTTTTCTTATTCTTATTCTCACTCGGTTTCTTATTCTTTCTTACTTACTCTACCCTAGATCCAGATGCCCCTGAACCCGGTGAACAAGACGACAGCGATGACGAGGGTGCGGACATCTTTGAAAGCGTTAAAAAATTCTTCGGTCCAAAGTCCATCAGTCAACGAGGTTCGCCCATATTATTCAATTTTTATCTCACCGAGCTTATTTCTTGCTGCAGTCCGGCAGGGCACCGTGTCCCTCGCTGTTGACAAACTAATACTGCTCGAGGGAAAAGGGGAGGGGGAAGGGGAAGTTCCGTCAATGTCTGCCGGAGAGATAAGATAAAAGAAAAATGATAGTCATTTTGAATCCAGATACCGCGTCCGGGAGCGGCAGCAACTCTATTAAAATAGTAAGGAAAGGGACTGACTCGGAATCAGATGAACAGAAAGTCGAGGAGGTCGACGACGTCGGTAGTGACCTAGCTGCGGTCGGTGAGTAAGAAATTAAACGTTACCCGCGGGTCGATTCGTCCCGGTGCAAAGACATTCAAGTTTTTGACTCGCTCGGCAATCGAACTGAAAATAATGCTCAGCTTAGAAAACGGATAATTTGATCGATCCGAGGTGAATGAGTATTATTGACGATGAGCCACAATTACGGATCAGCCGTTGGTAAAATGATCGTGACTTAACAACCGACTGGTTAATCAAATTTCTCAATTAACTTCGCAAGTTTCGAGTTGTTTGGAAGTACGGAGTACTCAGTTAACTAAGGTACACCTAGGGCAGGAAGGTAGGGAGCTACTTAAGTAATCAAATTTCAGAGGGTGGATGGAGCAAAGCAAACACCAGTCGCATCAAAGCTTCGACTTTGGAGGATTCAGATTCCGAAGTTGAGAATGAAGCTGTTACACTACGGAAATCAATCGCGACGGGTAATGCTTTCGATAAATTGTCCCGTTATCGTTCTAAATTAGGTGCTCAGAGTTCGTTCGAACCCGCGAAACCTTGTCTTGATGCGTTTCTTTTGTTCCCTTTAAAGCCGAAGAGGCAAAGCGGATCAGATCCGACAATTCGGACCAGGAATCGCCGGCTATAAAAAAACGTCGTCTAATCGACAGCGACGACGAGGAGGAAACCGCCGTTCAAGAACCGAAAGTCCCGCAGAAGATGATCATCAGCGACGACGAGGATCAGTAGAAACTATATAACACGCCTTATTTTCATTATATTGTTCCTTATTTTCATCGTTATTATGAATAAAAATAAAAAGTATGTTTCTTATTCCCGAGGACTGCTGCAGCCATCTTGCGAGTTTTTTCCATTCCACAGGACGATGTCGACTCGATACAATCTGAAATAACTGAACCGCGACCGCGAGTATTTGCGTTGTTTAGTGTCCGCGCCTCTTCTGCGTCGATATTGGAATGGTGGTATTGCCGCTTCCGACTGGCACGCGACACGAGCACAGTGCATGGTGCACCCCGTGTACCATCGAAGGTCGCCGAGTCTCCTCGCAGGTAAAGTCGTGACCGTGAGTCCCGGGTGGCTTAGGGTACGTTGGTTTTAGCTGGAAAGGTATCGTAGAGAAAAACAGTTCCCGAAAGGCGTCCACATTTCGCCAAAGAGCGCCAAGGCGAACATCTCGTCGAGGAGGCTCCGCGCTCGGGAAGACCGTGCGGGTCTCGCGGCGTCGCGCTCCGCGCCGCTCCTGGTCCCCTGATACTCGGTTAGCCAGCACGGATGACTTTGCGTCTTTTGATGGGCAGGTGAGTGGCTCCGTTGCGGGTGTCAATGATACACCGTCGTAGTCCAAGCCACAGGGCCGACGGAGATGACGCCGAGGACGCTTGCGAGGGCGAATTTCTACGTTATTCACACGTGACGCATACCGATCTCTGACTTAGAGAGCCCGCATCCCGCGGATTCTCGATCAGGGGATCAGGACACGCGAGGAGCCGCGCGCTCGAGCATCTACGTCTCTCCGGGCTCGGTCCCTGTTCCCTTGATAAGGGGGGCGACGTTCGTGTAAAAATATCGGCGAAGCTCCTCCCGGCGGGCCGAAATATGATCGGAATATCGAGAAAGAGGAATGTATCCTCTATCGTAGTTCGACGAGGCAGGACTTGGGTGGAAAAGGCGTTGCGATGACACCGGACCACGTAAGTAGGCGCCAATAACGGGCGAGAGACAACCACGTGCATTCGGCAGTCGACTACTAGCCACGCGGAGAACACGATCAGCGAGGAAGTCACGCGTGCCTTTCGCTCGGTCATGTTACCCCGATCCGAGCGCGGGCTTCGTACACGGTTGTGGGTGGCCCTCGGACGGCCGACCAACACCCGACCGCCGCTTAAAATCTCATCTTCGACGATCAGATGGCCTCGTTAATTCTGACATGTGACATTTTCAATCGTCGTGCGATTCAATATTACAGCCGTCGTAGCTGGAGCGAAGAACGCTTTCCTACTTTGACTACTGATTCGCGAAAATCCTGATCCGAGATCTTGATACTCCAGGAAATCCGTGATTAATGAATTACATTTCTCCTCACGTTCCTGACTCACCACCAGGTTATGAAATTACTAGCGTCCCTGAGTTCATAGATACACCTAATAGTTCACACACCGCCGACAGTCTAGAAGTTGAAAGGCAAATGACAAATCCTCTTCGGCCCTGACCGGTCGCGGTTCCAAGATGTGGCTATAGTTTCTGGTCGCATTGGTCGAGCCCCGGACGGCGCGACACCCAGACGCAGCGGATCCGGGTGCGGCGAAACAGGTGATCACGCACGCCAAGTGCGCACCGGCTGCGCGAGTCATCTGCGGCGCGTCGCCTTTTCATCAGGGGACCATGTCGGGCGAGGAGGCAGTACTGGAGTCGAGCACATGCGCGCGGACTCGCCGGAC
Organism: Euura saliciscinereae; assembly: GCA_018420115.1. NCBI lineage: Eukaryota > Metazoa > Arthropoda > Insecta > Hymenoptera > Tenthredinidae > Euura > Euura saliciscinereae. Next base: position 104,068 of record JAFFZH010014189.1, read on the forward strand.
CAACACTCTCAATCCCCACTGATTTGTCCCCGACAATGGTCGTAGCTACTAGCTAGGAGTACCGCAGTGGTAGAGGTACTCGCGGTGCGGACGAGTTTCTTCGCTTGGCATCGAAAATTAATCGTCGCCGATTCCCCTGAGCACGGTAGAGTAGGAGAAGGCGGCGCTGACCAACTAGAACACGGTTAACAATTGTGAGCCTTGAGCCGAACTCCTCTGAGAAACTATTTGCTTTGTTTTATTTACAGCGCGATAAGTTTCGAGTGATAGAACGTAGAACGGCCCTCCCGTAAGTCGGACAGGCCTTCGGGCTCGCGTTATCATTTCGATCGTCTGAAACTTTACGGCGCGTCGCCCCTTTTGCCTAGCTTCATCTAAGAAGATCTGGTCTTCGGTTACTAATGATTCCCAACCGCAGTCGTAGACCGAGTCGCAAATTTGTAATCCCTGAGGACAAGCAAAAGTCAATCATCGGAATGATAATCCACACGTAGGTATTGTTGTTTCATGTTTGTAAATGAGGAAGTTGATACACCAACCAAGGTTGTCACTTTGCTGGCGTAGTAGCAGAAGGAGAATATCTGAAAGAAGCAGCCGATGATGTATTCGAACATGCTCCAGACTCTCAGAATGTTTTTCATATCTCCCTGAAAAACGATTTCCGATGTATCATCCACGCTCGTGCACCTTGCTCGCTTACCTCTAGCTTTATCGTCGATGCTTCGAAGGAAACCAGACAGATAATACCCATGGTGCCGACACACTGAACGAACATCACTGGACTCGTGGTTTTTTCCAGAGTTGACAGGAATCTGGGCATCATATATAACGTTACCTTAATTAATTACCGTCAAAGATACGACAGGTTACCGAACTTACTTGAGAATCGCGTTGTGGTGAATCTTTCCTAGTTTCAATTTATTCTGAATGAAAGGAAACGTCAGTCTTTCCCTCCTGAAAAAAAAACCACAGAATGAGAAAGTGGAGAATTATCGACTGCGAGTGAATAAATGAAGAATGCTCACTCGCACAGAGGTTTTTTCTGGTGTTCTACCAAGAAGTAATTGAGGTACCGCAGCTGTGCGCAGATCATCATTACCACAGTTAGGTAGAATACATCGTAGAATGTGTGCCCGACACAGGAAGATGCGCTCCCCACAAATTCAAAGAGATAAGCGTAACCGTATCCCGACAAAGGTGTCGTGTCCCACGGAATCCAAGCTACATAAGGAAGCGGTCTTTCGTTTGCTGCAAAAGTGTCGTTCGCTCTACTCAGACTTATCTTCAAGAAAACTGGGTTCAAGCACCAATGAGTGACACCCCAGAGCACGAACATACTCCACACTCGCGTGTACCGTATCGAACTCTTCCGGGCCTCGTTCATCTCGAAGCGAACTCGGGCAGAGCCTGGAACAGGAACCTTCATATGTACTTTGCAGCATAAATCGGCAAACAAATCATTTTCATTTTGCATTTATTAGTTTTCTGAAAAATTATAAAGTTTTGTCTACTTTTCTTTTCTTTTGTATAATTATTAGAAAATCATCACTTCTTTGAAACAATCGACAATTCGTCAGAAATGAATTTCTACTTTTCAGAAAATAGGGCATTAGTTACAAATGAAATCCTAATTTCCGAACAAATGAGCAATTGGTCTGGTATAAAATGCTAATTTTCCAAAAAGTGGACAATTAATGATATAGAACAGGCATGTCAAACACGCGGCCCGGCAAGAAAGACATTGCGGCCCGCAAGCACCGGAAATTTATGCATGGATTTCGAAAAATATGGAATGAAAAACTATTATCAATATTGGCCAAAAGATAAAAATCCGTTTATTCAGTATAAAGCAATCAAATTCTCACTTTGCTATTACTATATGCCCGTTTTGAGTTATTGCGTATTTAGTATCTTCATAGTTTCATACAATGCAGCCGAAAACGAACCTGCCTATTTCGAAACGTGAATTAAATGTAAACTCGGAGATCGATTCTCATAAAAGGTTTTGTTTACTTATAATGTCGATGAATGATGACCTCACTTTTTATGCGTAGGTACCTACTTGCAATTCCAGGGGCCTTCGTTTGTCGTGGTAAAACAAAACCTCCGAAAATCTCAAATTTGAGTTGGAAGCACCGTTTGTGACCATCACTGCACTATTTCTGGCCAGTTCTTGAAAGTTGGTTACTGAATTCTGGTTCTGATTTTAGTAGTTCATTCGAAAGTTCGGTGTGACGGCGAAAAATAAATTTTTTTTAACCAACAAACGACTTTTTAAAATAACCGAATTTTTAAGAGCGTGCATTTCAGGTATGATTATGGATTTTTCGGATTCTAGAACGTGCAATGAAAGGGTCATGGTTTCAGTTGAAAAAAAAAAAAATGTGTGATCAATCTATGCAATCAAATGTTGAGCTCGTTTAAAAATTGCACATTCAAAAGACATTGCGAATAAAATACTTTAACCCGATTATTTTTGGGTTTGCGGCCCCCGACAAGGTTCGAAGTTACTCATTTGGCCCAGAGGCTGCGTTGAGTTTGACATGCCTGATATAGAATATTAATAAAAAGAAGTAAAAAAATTGATTCAGTAGTCAGTCATGTAAGATCTAACATTGTTGAAGAATTTGATGTAGGTACTCACACGAAGAGTGATTAGCAGTATTGACACAAGTTCATCTCAGTATCATATATACGTTAACTAATAACATTCTGATTCCTCGTAATGGTTCAGTAGAGCAGATATTGAATTTGTCACAGTTACTTGGTCTTATTATTACTATAATGATAATTGTTATTATTATTATCCAACAATCAACATAATTGCGTTCATCGTAAATTGTGTACCTGAAAACTTTCTTCTCTACACGAACTGATATCGATCCCACTGCATAAAAGTTAATGATTTCATAGAACCCATGAATCGCAAGGTTTCCAATCAAAGAGATTTGTCGAGAAATTCTGTCTGTAATAGTTTTACGAACATGACCTTTTTTTTATTCAGTTAACCACCAATAATCTGAATAATTAGTCGTTCATCCTTCACTGATTTATCATTTTTACGAAGATGAGCAATTTAGCCTTCCTCATTACTAATTTTTTTTCTAATGATTATGCTTCGTCAATTGTCCATTTTTCGAAAAATTAACGATTGTTCTGAAAATGAGAGATTAACAGGAGCAATATATCGCTGATCATAGAATTTCAAATTGAATAATCTAACTGACATATTTTCGAAACGTAACGAATTATCAATGGTGCGAATATTCGATCAATGTAAAAAACTATTGTGAATTTACTACACATTAACTACACGAAAGTCTTGTAAAATGAATCGCTATGCATGTTCTTTGAATTTATGACCAAATTTTTAATATTACTATAAATTCATCGCAACGAATACGAAATTGTGGATGAATTTTAATAAATTGTGTACTAAATTCATCGTATTTGTGAATTAATTTCACCAAAATGTGAAGTAATTTCATGACTCCTAGACGTGAATAAAACATATTTTACAATGTTATCATAAGTTCAACCAATAAATATCTTCAATTCGGTTGAACTATGTCTTCAAGTTTCAAAACAATTTATATAGTATGTAACCAAAATGTGTGTGGAATTATCATTTTTTCTGATACCTGCTTTGCAGTGATTCACAAACCACGTTCCAGTAACCATACCTTCGTCAGAGCCGCTCATCCCCAAGCTCAGGTTGTAGCATTCCTCAAGTTGTCCGATCAGATCCATGACGTTGCGAACTTTCCACACAAAGTAGAACCACTTGAAGAAGCCGATGAGGTGAAGCCAGAAGGCCCCGATGCCCGAGGCGATGGTAGGAAGATCTTCGATACTCCGTAGTTTCAGCAATTCCCCTATTCCAAGGAGAAAGTTCGTGGCCAAAAGCACCGACGTGCTGAGGGTGACGAACGCAACCTTCCACTTTGGCGCGGTGCTGTCCAGCTTCCACATCCTAAACAGCTTCATGAACCGCCTGGTGTGGTCAAAGTACTGGCCGAAAGAGAACTCTGTGCTTTCTCCTCCTTTCTCTATTCCAACTCTCATCGCATTGTTCATGAATTTCTTCGACTTCATGGCGGACAATATTCGATCCAGGTTCGATTATTTTTCTCCGCGCCGAGGAGTCGAGAGCCCCCCGCCTCTGATTGTGAGAGACGCCGCGCTCGGCGTGCAAGACGCGGGCTCGCGGACGAGAGGTGAGAGACGCGGGTACCGAGAGTCCGGGCGGTGCCTACCCGGGGGATGACGTAACGCGTGTAATTGTCGACTGTACACGGGCCCGGAGAGCAGCGGTGACGGGAGCTGGCTGGCCCACGTACCCGCGTACGTAAGCGGGCACAGAGACGAGGGCGAGGACCCCGCGCCGAGGATGTCCCCGCTTTCTTCCCCCCTCGCCACCCGGCCTCAAACTCTTTCCGGTTTGTCCCGCGAGATTCGAGTCCCCTTTTCTATTTGCTTATCGCTTCATCGAGGAATAATCGACCGAACCCGCGTTCGCGGAATGAAATTATCACCCACAGGGTGCTGATGCTCCTCAAACTGCGGACGATTAGTCTGTGGAATTAGATTCTCCGACCGACTGCAAACTAACACGCTCGGCACTCTGCGAGCAACTGATTTGTTCTTCAATCACCCGACCGTCGGCTATGTACAACAGTTCCTTTGTAATTAGCCACTGTCCATTGCAGCTCTCTCCGAGTCGTAGGTCTTTGATTATTTACCACAATATTTCAGGTCGTTTTAATTCGAGTATTTAAATGTACAAAGCTTGAGAGCAGTCGGGGGCGAAATAGGTGCCATTATTTTCCGTTTAACCAATTATTTTCACCGCTTGACGAGTCCGAGTGGCAAAAGAAGATTCATTAAATCTCGTCAATCTACATTCCGCGTTGACGCAGCCTTTCATAAAAACAACTAACTCAAAAGCAACCCGCGGGGGCGGCGTAATTAATTCAGGGGATAATCAGTCTGCAGCTGCGTCGTTGGTCAATTTGTAAGAGAGAATTTGCGAGTAGGTGCGCCAATTAACGGGTATTTGCAAATGACTACTGTAGCCGTGCACCGCGCGATCTCCTCTTTGAAGTGCGGTACAGCCGAAAGTTTTTTTTCGGAAAAACAGCTGATTAATAAGTCGACTGCAATCAATTTCTCATTCGCGACTTTCTCCAGTGTGCATGTACGTCCATCGCGGAAGGCGGCAGGCTCATCCGCTCCGGGGATCCGAGAGCCGAAGCTGCGCGGCCATTTTCGTCCGACACACTTAATTTTCGGGAGTATCGAACGCGCCCCTCTCCCCGTCGGTACCTAGGCCAGCATTTCGCGCCAGGCGGACCACGAACGAACTCCACGTGGCTGATGGTACCCTGAAGCCAACGTTGTCCAACGCGTTGCCAAAATTCGGCGGTGATTGATGGTTCCTCGGGTGGGCCAACTCCGGACTGAACAGGCACCGAATTCCCTCTCGATCATTACCCTATAGTCGAATTTGAACCGCGCGTCGACCTCGTTTACTCTTCACTCCGCACGCGGTAAATGACCCTCCACATCTCGCAGGGGTTCTCCGACACCGTGGACCAGCAGAAAACGAGATGAGAACCAGATCTCCTCTTTTATCCACCCCCGCCACGGGAGGGTAATCGACTCTACACTCTACGATCCACCCGTGACAATGATGATAATGACAATCGTTTAATTAATTAGCCCCTCAATCATAGCGAATCTTTCAGATAATTTTAATCTACGAGTTGAAAAAAAAACACAAATTGAATTGAAAAAAAATAACGAGAATAGCTTCGACGGAGCGTTTCGTAATTCTCGGAGATAAATTACACTCGGAGCTTTTGTTTGATTGTGAGACGGACGTGTCATTAGTCATTCGTTTTAATCTCCTCGCGGGGAGTGTTCTTTCTCCGTTGCTCGTCAGTCTTCGGTGTCCCGAGAGCGCTCGATGCATGTAATGTCTCCGGAGCGTGACGTGAGATGATTCGGTCGGCGACGGGACCAGTTGACATTAACGAGAGGTTAGAGACGAGGAATTTTGCCCGGAGTGAAAGAGTGTCGATCTCGATGCGGCGGAGGGAGAGCGGGGAGGGCCCCCAGGTGAGCCGTGCGGAGCCGCCTCTTCGCGGTGCTGTTTTCCGCTTCCGCAGCAACATGCACGCCGCTTTATTAACAACAATTAACATTCACGTGTTGTTTATTCGCGCCTTTCGCGATTATCGCTGTACGTACACACCCATACTCGCTCGCAAATTCAACGAACACGTACGCGCGGCTAGATCGCTCCTTGGCTATGCGTACCACGCGACGATGCAGACGTCGAGGTAATTACGCTTCAACGGGGTGCCTCTAATTGATCAACCTCCCGGTCTCTGCGATCGCGACGACCAGGTAACACTCGCCCTTCAATCCTTGTGTAACCTATAATTCATACAAATCTACCGTATCATTGTTTGGACAGGGAGGCCGGTCTCCCAGTGATTCTTGATGACCGATCAGTTGCGTACAGCCACGAAAGCCCTCCGAAAATATGAACGAGAAGTGATGAGAAACATACATATGCCAATAAAAAATTCATAAGAAACAAACTCACAATTAGCACAATTTAGGGACGGGTTATTCCGGGGTCTTGGGATGGTTTTATTACAAGTGTGAATGAGGCAGAGATTCGAATCGACGGGACGGGGTTAACCCCTATTTTCAGTTTACACCGGAAATATGGAGCAACCAATCTTTTACAGGGTCGTCTTTGAATCATGGGTGCAGCCGTTTACAATTATGTAAGCGGTAACGAGCCCCAACCCCGCGGTAGACTGGGTACCTGCCTGCTAAATAATTTATATGTAATTATGCCGCCGGGTTCCCCAAGAGATTTGCACAAAGCGGCGGCCATCCTTCGACGTCCGTTGGTACCAGGCTAGCAGCTGGACGCTGGCGAGAAACGGGCCGTCATCCTCTGGGAATAAACTCCCGCGCTCGACTCCCTCCTCTTTCTTGTCGACGGCGATGGGAATCGAGTCGGATATGAATGAAGATCCAGTTGCAGATGACATCAGGACTATTTCTTTAGATTTTAATTGATGATGTTAGGACAATTGGATCAAGAAGAAGATAAAATTATCATTCAGCTCCTTCGAACAGGCCGCGAGAGATGTCGTGGGGCGACCAAGTGGACGCACACGTGACAGTCGTTATCGTCGGATTCGGAGGCTCGCCGACGCGACGGGCAACCAACGCGGCGTGCATGAATTCCTGTTACAAAGATTTACCGGTCTTCGGTTATGTTTGATGCACCATTGTATTTCTACTTCCGGGGTAGGTTAGTTGCATTACGAGCGTCACGCGATACGTCAGGGTTTCCGTGATTGGGTGACGAAGCGGTCCGGCCCCGGGGGCTCGTCCCTAGGGAAGCCAACGACCGACGACCCAGCCTCGGTATCCTGCGAGAACCGACGCCTCCTTATCGAACAAAACGTCTAATTCAGAGGATTGCTATACATATTACTAGGACAAATTGCTTTGAGCCGTCGATTATCCTATGGTCTAACGCGCCTGTAACAATTTTAGGCCTATGCTTTTACTCATGTCGATCTTTTCCTGATGATTATACTTTCAATTTAACCGACGAATCGTTGATCAACCATATTTTTGTTCAGTCCAATGTGGTCAATATCGCCTATTGGCTAGAGAAGCGATGGAAATCCCAAAATACTCTAGCCGAGCTTATCGCGATTCGTGGCGCCTCTAGACGACCGATTGTCTCGTTTCTCCGACGTCAAACGCGTCGACGCTCCGACGTGGACGTCGTGGTGTCGAGCGCGAAAACGCCAGAAGGAAATGCGACAAGTAAACAGCCTTTCAATCAGGTGAACACAACTCGCGTAGAGCTGGTCTGTAATGGTCCGCCGTTATCGCGCCGCGCCGAGACAGCCGGTCATAAACGTTTCTACTGTCTGATCCCACACGGCGCTATCTACTATACGGCTTGTGGTCGGGGATACATGGCAGGCTCATATAAATCACATTGACTCGTTCGACTTCGGGAGAGTATTTTTTGCATCTATTTTCCACTCCGGAACATCGTGGGGAGATTTTTGCTTGTTTCGGTACCTTCCGACACTGAATGACGAGAATCACGGCGAAGATACTGACGAATGATATCGTAGCGAGTCGCCAAACTGATTCTGAGCTTCGAAATGAACGTCTGGCGGTGGGTAAGGTCGGGGCCGATGATATTTTTCTAACAGAGTTGCAGAAATCTGAGAAGCTCGCTCCTACCACGGCCATCTCGAATTCGATAACGCTTTCGCTACGACTCGATTAAAACTCTGTTACGTCACGAACTCACCAAATGTACAAACTCTCGCCAAGGTCAACCGATCGCTGATAAAAGTATCGCGTGCGAGTTTAGCCTTGGCGACGAGACATCGCCTTGGATTCGTGACTGCTTTTAAAAGCGTACGTGACAAATATATTATAGTCAAGCCATTAGAACCGTCTTTTGAAGCGGATCTGATTATCATCAGCATCTGGCAATTAGTCATTATCCGATTGTCAGTTATTGTAACTAGAGCGCGGTGTCTCTTCAGGTGCTATAACCAGTGATTACGACGCCTATGCAATTGCCGATGCACATCGAGAGATTACACATCGATTCGCGAATATTTCATACGTTTCGGGATCTCACGCTTGTACGATCATCGATTGCGTCGCCGCGACGGCTCGGCGCATGACGTATGCATGAGGAAGGTAAAGAGACTGTCTGGATACATCTTGCCGGATCACGAGTGGTGGGTAAGGTCGGAGTCAGCGATATTTTTGTAACAGAGACGCAGAACTTGAGTGAAAGAGTTCCTCGACCGAGTCGCCCAGCTGCCCAAGATAGACGCAGGCATTGCGCAACGGTACGTAGGTATTACGGAGCGAGTACAGAACGGACGAGTTTCTGTCTCTGATGTTACTTTTTATTTTATATAGTTCTCAAAATTGGACACAATTTGAGAACTCTTTTCGATTATTCTCAAGAATCATTGAGCTGCTATGGACGGTCAAATAAAACGAATAATTTTTTCTTTATTGAATATAATTCATATTTACAAGGTTATATTAAACGCCACTCTGTTACTAAACAATTTCTACATTATACAAAATTGGTCATCGAATCGACGAGTTTATACTCTACTGATGAATCTATTCGTCAATTATAACGGCAGTTCAATTTTCTCGTGCGATGATTGGTAATGCCGATGAAATCGATGTCAATTATCAGAGAACATACATTTATAGTGCCGATATAAATTTCTTTATGGCAATTACATGTAGGCACTTTCCAAGTCAAATCTTTCCGTTGTATAATACTTATGCAAAGATATAACTGTTACATCTTATACGTAAGTAATAGCCTCGCGCAATTTCGGTACAATATTTTAGAAAATGTTCAGCCTATCTAAAATAGAAAAATTCACTAATTATTTCCGCTCGTAAAATTCACGAAGGGGGTGTCGTACTGTCTGTTCTCAACTGGGAAGGAGCTGCCTCGCTGTACGCGATATCGAATACGCTCTTCTTGTCCAATAGCTGTTGATGCCGGAGCTTCGTGCCCCCTTGCAAAGAGACCGCGATACCAGAGTCCAGATCGTCGTCGGGGCGCCGGACGTCGTGGGGTCCGACGTGCAGAGGGGAAACCTGAGGCGTGGAATGCGGCGGGGGAGGCGGATGGAGGTAGAACGGTGATGGCATACCGTCGTACTTGTAAATAGACTGCGGTGCAGGGGGTTGAAATCTCATTTCCATCCGCGCCGGGGGTTCGGTCGCGAATATCTCGACCGTTGGATCGTCGCTGTCGCCACCCTCGGCTCTGCGCTGCTTCCTTCCCTCTCTAACCATCGCCCTGAGCTGCTCCGACTCGGCGTTCGCCAGGGGTTTGACCCGCCGCCTGGTCCTAGGAGTCGCGCCTTCCGGAGTCTTGCTCTCAGACAGCTTATCCTTCTTCAGAGATTCGGCTCCCGACGCGCGTTGAGGGGGGATCACCACGGGCTTCCGCTGCCAACGAGGCCTCTGTTCCTCCTCGACAGCCTCCTTCAGCTCTTTTCGTCTCCGCTCCATCTCTTCCCGCTTCTGCTTGTACCTCGACATGTATCCTTCCTTCGGTACCGCCCCCTGGTCCGATTTTGGCTGGGCTGAATTTTCAGGTTTGATTTCCTCCACGTTTAGTTTTCCCTGACGAGGTTTTTCCACGGCCTTCGGCCGTCGAGTCATCGACTCGTCGCGACCTTCCTGTGGTTTCGTCACGGTATCGCTCGCCTTGCCTCGCAGAGTCTGATCTCGGGCATTGCCCTCCCTGGGTTCCGTCTTGGGTCCAACTGACCTCGAGGTTTCTTGGGTCTCTTTGGTTTCTTTGCTTGATTGAGAACCAGCCCCAGTCTTTTCTGGAGCTGACTTTTTTACGTCGGAAGTAGACGAGGTTCGGGAGGTTGATTCCTTCGCTGGTTTTCGCTTCGATGTCCCTACTCGTTGGTTCTGATTCTCCGCAGACGTCTTTGTCGACTTTTGACTCACGCGCTCCCTCTTCAAAGCATCGGCTTTGATGATTTCTTCAAGTCCACTGCGAATCGCTTCTTCCGCAATTAGCCTCGGCGTCAATTGACGTTCTTTGATTTTTGGCTCGGTTTCTTTCATCGTCGGATTCGGGCCAGACGGTAAAGTCAGGTGAAAATCCTGAGAAGCGCCTTGCTCTCCTTGGAATAATTGCGGCTTCATTTCCGGTACTCCCACGCTTCCGGCTTCATCTTCCTTCCGATCCCTATTCTTCGATCGATGGCGAGGCGTTTGATACGGTTGGGAGTTATCTGGAGGGTCGATGGATAAGTCGCCGATATGAAGTTGTTGTCTGTCCCATTCCTGAGCTTTTGATTGAGTTGTGCTAAGAGTATCCGGCACTGGGACATCGTGTGAGCTTTCTTTTACCGACTGTTCCCGATGGGCGTCGACGGATGTCGGAAATTTGGAAATATGTGGCCCATGGGTAACCGCCTGTTGGGATGAACCTTCGTCGGAATTTATCTGTGCCCGAGATACTCGTTGATCAGAAATGAAGCCCTCCGCAGACGATTCGCTCGACAGGATATAAAACGAGGGTGACTCCGTTCCTGGAGAATTTCCCTCTTCTGAAACGTCGGTGGACTTTTTCTCCCGTGAATTCGTCGCAGTATCTCCCTCTGCAGAATCTCCTTTCGGATATTGATGCTCGTCTGGTCTTGTTTCCTTTTTCCGGTCTCTTACTGTCACTGATTCGTTATCACCTCGTTCGATTGATTTACCCCGCGATAAATGTGATTTGTCTGCTGAACGTTGGCTCCTCTCCACCGAATCGGTACTCAAGATCCTCCTCGCGGGTTCTTTAGAATTCTGCTCATCTTCAGCTGCTTTTTCAACGCTTTGGGATTCACTTTTCGATTCCGTTTTAGGTAAATTACTCCTCACTACGTCGACTTCAGACCGTTTTTCTTTCTCAGATTTAACCACTGTCGGAGGGATTGTGTCGTGTATTTTTTCAGGTGGCCCTATAATCAAAAAACTGTCGGACTGTTTATGGATACTTTTGACCGGACTTTCAATTTTTTCGGTCCCACTGGTGCCGGATCTGACTGTTTCCATGCTGCTGACAGGATCTTTGGATGGACTACTCTTTACTTTACCATTTTTATCCACGACTAGATTTTCGCCGTCTTTATCTCGATCGAGTGTTTCCCTTTGGCGAGCATCGCTAGGATCTGGAATCAAATTTTTCACAGCAACACTTTGGACCGAATCTTTTTTAGCTTCTGCATGAGCCGTTCTGAGATCGTGCGAGCTGTATTGAGCCTCATATTCTAAGAATGCCTGAGTCACTTCCTTGGTATTTGTATCAGGCTGCCGTTCTTCTGAAACAGTTTTGGACGCAGCTTCTGCAGCTTCAGAATCTAATTCTGGTGTAATCTTTTCAGGCTCTAAAATTTTTGTAGGCAGGGGAATTTCTTTGGGTTTCTGAGTTTCTGCAGGTTTAAGAATTTCTACCGGTTTCATAATTTCTTCAGGCTTAGGAATTTCTTTGGGTTTGAGTATTTCTGCAGGTTTAAGAATTTCTGCAGGCTGAAGAATTTCTGTTGGTTTCATAATTTCTTCAGGCTTCAGAATTTCTTTGGGTTTCATAATTTCTTCAGGCTGAGGAATTTCTACATGCTGAATCTTTTCGTTCGTTGGAATTATGTCGGTGGTACTTGGCTCGGAGTGTTTTTCTGCGGGCAGAATAACCGTGGTAGATTTTGGAATATCAAGGTCCACTTTTTTGGGGTCTTCGCAAATTTGTTTGCCGATTTCTGTTACATCCTTGGTACTCGGTTCAGATCCTTTTTGTACAAGCAATATCGTTCCATCGGTTCCTGAAACATGTGACATCTGCACTGGTATCGTTGCCTCTACATTATTTGAAACATTTGTAGAAATCTGCAACACCTTGCTGGTACCCGAATCGACCTCCTTTCCAAACGGCGAGATCATTTCTATGGATTTTGAAGCCTCAGAATCGAGTTCTTTGGGTATTGGAATCTCAGAAGTAGATGCTTTCGGTTTTAGAGCCTCAGAATCCGATTCTTGGTGTACTGAAGTCTCAACATCCGATTTGCTCGGTTTGTCCAGAATCTTTGTACCAATCTGTAGAAGATTGTCGCCAACTATTTCAGCTAATACTTTTCCTGCTGAATCAGTTTCGATAGATTTTACGGACTTGGAATCTACTTTTATCGACACTTGCTCCGGTTTGTCCAAAGTTTCTGCTGTGGTTTTCGTTTTATTGGCGGTCGCCAGTGTTACTTGTTCTCCCAACAAAGGTGTGAGAGATGTTTCGACGTTGGATTCCGATTCTGGAACTGTTTCCTCGCGTTTACGAGGAATTTCGTCACCGATCTTGTGACGCGCATCTGGAGATTTGAACCCAGCTTCAGAGCTGTCGCTCTTTGTCTTTTGACTCGTCACCGTGGAACTGGAAACCTTAGGTAGAGCATGTTCTGCTTGTGTCTTTGATAGGCTTGGCTGGGTCACCGGAATTTCGACCATCTTCTTTCCGTACTTTCCCAGTTTTTTCGCATCTTCACTCCCAGATTTTGCAGTTGTCAATTTTTCGCTTTTTACGATTTCATGCTCCGTCGTTCCAGTGCTTGAAGTTGAATCAGATGGTTTTTGTTGTCCCTTAGGTAATCGGTCACGGTCGGTTCCCGAACTCTGTGACTTTGATTCATCGGTCAAGGTACTCGCCTCCTTACCTTTCCGCAGACTTTGTTTCAAGTTCGAGCCGCTCGTCGGTGCGGCTTGTTTTGATTGTTTAGCTCTCAAACTCAAACGCTTCGGTTTAACAGGAATTTCCTCAAACTCGGAACTCTCTGTGCTCACCTTCTTCGCCTTTTGATGCCTCAGTGTAGTTCGCTTCTTGGCAATAAGCGTTTCCTCTGTTTCCCGTGATTTATTTTTCGTAACAGGCTTGTCGGAAGTAGACGAAGACGACTTCAGTATCCCTGCAGGCTTAGACGCCGACTTGGTCAGCGTCATCTTTTTGTCCTCGCTCTCTGCTTTCGCCGCTTTCCCGTCATTGTTGCTTTGCAATTCGGCGGATTTTTTCTTCGACTGGCCTTTACCGTCCGTCGACGCGACATCGCTCTCTTTTTTCTCACTTTTCGACCGTCTAGTTTTTTTCGAATCAACAGATTTTGCATCGGCCTGTTGCGTCTTGGTCTTCGACCTATTCGGACTCAAGTGCTTTTTAGTGTTCTCTAATTTTTGTAACACCTCGCTGACCTCTGCGTTCGCGTGAGACCGTCTATGGTACTTGTCCTTGCTCGTATCCGGTGAAGATATGGCTGGATTTTCACTCTGCCCTCCGTCCTCGTCATCGACATCATCCTGCGTCTTTTCGGCTCGTCCTTCAAAAGACGGTGTACTGGCTTGTTCGTCTAGCGAGTCTGATATCTCTCGGAGTACTTCAGGCTCGAGGGTCGCTCTTCTGCCTTCCCTCACCTCCTTAGCTTTGCGGCGTAACAAAGTACTCCGCGTTGCAGAAGCGGATCGAGTTTCCTCTTGAATGGGTGATTTCATCCAAATGGTTCTCGTCCGCCTGATCTCATTCCCGAAACGTTTCTTCGACTTTGATTTCTTTCGCGACCGAATCTCTTCCTCAGACTCGTCATTGTCACTCCGACTTCTCGTATGAACGTAGTTATCCGTTTGTGTGGCGGCCGTACGGTCAGTCTGAGTCGCGATCGCTACCTGACCGGGCAGACTCTGAGTTTCCAGATAGCTGCCAGGGTCCAGCCCCGACGCTCCAACGTTTCTGGTTTCTCTATCCATCAGAAGCTGCGTCAGCAGTGCGTTCTGTCTGGCTAATTCCACGTCGTGGATCGCATAGGTGGAAATATTCATGGAAGACGCGCTCGGCTCCGTCTTTAACGTCCTGACATTGGACATTGGTGCCTCGGTAGCTTTCTGAACAACGGAACCGACCAGCATCGCGGCTGCGACTTGTCTTTGTTGCCGCAACTCTGCGCCACGTGCGTCTGCGAATTGGTCACTCTGTGCCTTCAGCTCTTCGACATTCTCGACATCGCGGTGGTCGATTATCAGACGCTGTATACCGTGGTCGTTTTCTTCGCGGTGGTGCCTATTATCGAGTTCCAAATTTCTCGGAAGGATGATCACCTCGTGCTTTTGGAGATACTGATCATCGCCCTGACGCCGAGGCTCCAAATTGTCTATAGATATCTCGGGCACGCTGCTGTGAACATCCTGGAGCTGTCTCATCTTCTGATCCTCTATAAATCGTCGCAATATAATGTCCTTGCCGTCGGCTCGGTAGCCAAGGGCTTGCTGTTCGCTGACTAGCGTAGTCGGTCGTTGTGCTTGGGGTGACGCGTGCTCGCCCACGAGATGACCCCCGGTGACCAGACGTAGGACCTCGGCGTTTCCGTCTCTGTAGAAAAGCTGCTCGCGTGGAAATCGAGATATCTCATCTCCGTGGCGGTAGCTGTGCCTCGGAACGTCGGACCCTCTTTCCATCTCGTGTCTACGCAGCGAATCAATGTCCTCGGTGTCGTAGGTCCGCCCTGCTTCCACGTCCTCGATGTAAATGCGCTCATCTTTGCGCTTTCGATCCGGGTATTGGAGGCCCCAAGATTCAGGCCCGTCGCGTACCCGCAGGAAAGGCCCCTGATGATGTTGCTTCTGAGCCGTTTCGACCAAGGCTACGTCTCCCGGAAGTGAGGCTAGACCACGGTTCTTGGTATTGCGTCGATTGAACTGCCAGTTTCTTCGCATCGGGTCGGCACTCCAAGCCTGCTTCTTTCCGGACCATACCGCTAATAATGATACAAGGTCGCTTTGTTATTATTTGATCATTTCGCGTGATGATTCAACCTCTGCAACTTCAAATGATTACCTTGGACCAAATTCACTTGCTTCCGCCGAAGATGTCGCTTCGGTCTGCTATCCGGGTGATTCACCATCTCGAACGAATGAACCCTCCGTTTTCTTGGAGCCATATAAAATGGACACATTGGACATATGCAGCATAAAATCAACGCCAGCAATCCCAGTAGCATGAGTAGTCCCAAGAGAATGAGAAGCCACAACAACAGTTTATTCTCTGCCTTGTACAAAATCTGGAATACCAATAATTACGATTATTCGAATACCGGATCGGATGTTTTACCACCATGCGGTACTCACGTCATCGTTACCGGTGCTCAAAATCGTCTTGTTGACCTTTGTGATGGTTTCTTCGACAACTACTCCCGTCGGACGGCTAGTTACCAACACAGTTACTCCCCCAGAACCTCCGGAGCTTCCATCTTTGCCGCCAATTAAAACTCCACCGATAGTCCCAGACTTATCTCCTCCTTGTCCTCCTGTTGATTGTCCGCCAGTCCCACCCCCACTTGAGCCATCTTTTCCTCCAGGTGTACCACTACTCGTGCCACCCGGATTCTCATTAGCAGTTGGCTTACTGCCTGCTCCACCTCCGTTAGATTCTCCATTGGGGCCCACAGGCTTACCATTACCAGTTTCTGGGACGACTTCTCTGCCTTCACCTCCGTTAGGTGGAAGACTTGGTCCCACGCCACCTTTTCCAGTGCCGCTCTGATTGGGATTGGAAGATCCATCGCTAGGTTTATCGCCACTACCACCAATCGGCGTAACAGTTACGCGTCCAAGGCCACCATTTTCAGAGACTGGACTACGAGATGTGGTTCCGATCGTGGCTTCACCTTTTCCAGCCTCTGGGTTCCCGATCGGGCCTCCAGCTCCTACCTCCGTAACGCCGATAGATGAGCTCGGGGTTGAGCTTACCACGGGAATTACGTTCATACCGTTTGCAGCTAAACTCTTTTGAATTGTTTCAACGTCGACGAGAAACGTCCCAGACATCCGGGGCTCGACTCTGGCCACCACTAGACTCCTGGAATGAAAGTTTTCGGTGTGTAGATCGAATGTGAAGTCTGAGTCGATCGTGTAAACTCACATTCTTCCGCCGTGGGCTGTCCCGTCACCTGGTTGACCCGGTGGATCGTAGGGCCTTATCTCCTGGATTGTCACCCGACCCCCAGTAATGGCTGCCAATGTGTCTGTCGTTTGTATCGGATCCAGGTTTTCGGCCGGAACCACCAACATGAGAGTGAGGGCCCCCATGGGAGTTGCAGTGACGATCCGAACGTTCGCCGTACTCGAGCGATGCGGTACCCCTGTGAAATCACAGTATCGAATGTTGAAACTCATTCGTCGAGTCGAGAAACTCGCGATGACTCACCCAAGTCATAGGCTCTGACCGTCAGCGTGTACAAAACGTCTTCGTCGTCCCGTTTCTTTCGATTTTTCCACATCTTCAAGGGTTTGTCCGTGGAAACCCCGATTTTCTGGAAGGTATTCAGAGTCTGCAAAAAATCGCTCCTAAATTTTGTCGCGAAAGTGACGTAGGCGTTGTTCCTCCTCCGACGAGACTTGTTCAATGGTTCTCTCAGGATTATTTCGCCTGTTACTTCGTTCAGGTAAAACTTGTTTCCGTAGTTACCGTGCATCAGCTCGTATCGCACTTCGTTGTTGGGTGGCTCAGCATCCGCATCAACTGCCTGAAACGTCGTAAAAATTGTGTACAATGATTACAACGTCTGGGTATTTGTAAACACTCACCCTGATGAACGCCGGGCTTGTGAAATTCGTCTGATCAGAGTTCAGTATGAACTCGTAAACCAACTTGTCGAATACTGGAGCGTTGTCGTTGACGTCCAGCAGGTTGACGATCAACGGAACAGTGCTCCGAAGACCTCTCCCATTTTCATCCCGAGCTTCGACCATTAACTCGAGACTCGCAGTCGACTCTCTGTCCAGCCCTGCCGTCCCCTTTGCGACAGTGATCAAACCAGTCTCTGAATCCATCGTCAGACTCTCGCTACCTGGTCCAATTATCCCCGTGTACTTAACGCTACCCGACAACCCAGTATCGTTGTCGGTTGCGTGCACCTACAACAAGGGCGAGCCTATTTTATACGGAGACCGTTTACCTGTGTTGCAAATTAATTCACGGAATAAATTAGAGACGAATTGTAGTACCTGGACGACTCTTGTTCCCGGCGGCACATTTTCGGCAATCGTCACCTCGTATTTGTCTTTTTCAAACTTTGGAGGATTGTCGTTGACATCTCTTAGAAATACGGTGACTGGGACGGAAGTTGAAAGGTTGGTTGCTGGTCCGACTTCTTGAGCAATTATCTGGAATGTTATTGTTTTTGCGTTACGGTTCTTCCTGGAACTCGTGCGTGTCAAGTTTATAGATGTAATTACCGTGAATTGGAGCGTTTTTCGGATCTCGTAGTCCATCAGGGCATTGTCACGTACTGTAACCACAAAGTCTGCCACCCTCTCAGCCACGTTTGGCGATATTTCAAAGGTCCCGTTGTTGTTGCCGAGCTTCAACGCGAAGATGCCCGTTTTCCCAATGTCCTCGTCTCGTACTTTGGCCAAGTCTGGATTGTCGAAAGTCACTACCGTTCCAGGGACTGCATTCTCGTCCATCCAGGCCACGTAGCTGAATATTATTCATGTTTCGGTTACTCTTGGCGGCACCAGGGAAAATGGAACAAAAATAGATTGCTCTCATTCTCTCACCTGTCACTTTCGAAATAGGGAGGACTGTTGCCTGGCTCTCCA
The DNA here is from genome assembly GCA_018420115.1 of Euura saliciscinereae. NCBI lineage: Eukaryota > Metazoa > Arthropoda > Insecta > Hymenoptera > Tenthredinidae > Euura > Euura saliciscinereae. The sequence goes on from JAFFZH010014189.1 coordinate 122,314, forward strand.
AGAAGGAGACCTAGTTCAACGACCGTTGCTTGACCCGGGGGTTCGTCCCTGGAGCGACGCACTTCCTCGGCTACTACGGTGAGTAAAATCGGCGCCCCGACGTGCGTGATTTGCGTGAGCTCCTCCAAAGGGCGGGCCAAAATTATTTCCCCTGTAAAGTGATGAGAGAATGTCGAGAAACTACAGACTCGGAATCGTAGCTGCAGTCATATTCTGTGGAAGTATGCGGCAGTTGCGTGTAAATAATGATTGTTTGATAGCTTCCGTATCATGTAACGAAAATCAAGCAAGTTGCGATTCTTCTCTAGCCTCGTTCCATTATCATACGTGTACAGAATATATTACAAAGCCTGGCCTGTTTTATATTCCGTTGTATAATAGCCAGTGAGCCACAGAACCGCGTAGCAGGTCGCGTGCGTCTTGGCCACGGCGATAACATCGAGGCCAAGACTGACCACCCTGCTCGGTCAATAATGTTGGACCCCGTTCCGAACTTTGAACGGCGAACAGTCGTTGGCAAACTACCGGAATATAATGCTCCCGGCTCCGAAACTAGTTTGAGATACTTGTGATTGGACATCAATTGACTGCGGGTACTTGTTGATCGTACTACGTGATAAACGAGGTTCTCCACTTTGCAGGGGGAAACAATTTTCTGTAATAATTTTGCAAATCTGTCACATTTCAGTTTACCCATTACTCCAAGTATCTTTCTTTTCTTAATTTCCGGATTGGCAAGATTGTTTCATCGGTCCCTTGACAAAAAAAAAGCAATTTTCCATCTCCTATATCAGTTTCATGTTCACCGAGTCTTTTGTCTTCCGTTGATGTCGGAGGCGATATGACTCGCCCGAGAAAATTAAGTTCGGAGAAACTTGGGGCCAGAAAGTCAATCTCTTCCGTCGATCAAGAGGCAATTTATTTTGAGCGTAATCTTTACGACTGAAGCGACACGCAATGCGTGAAGGGAAGGTAAGGTCGTTGAAACATGCGACTATAACGTAACGTCTACGGCGAATTTCTTTTTCGCGACCAACCAAAGCACTGCCACATTCACGATCAACGTATAGGATCGAGCTCTCTTCGCAGGTTCTACTTATTTCGTTTACGATCGTCGAGATAACGCTTGATATTCTCGAGCCTGTATAGGTATACGTAATCATACAGAACAAAATTCAAGCTACGAAATGTTTGTAATTCATTTTCCGAGCATGAATTATTCCAACAGAATTGAACGGCGATCAAAAATTGCGAAGCCACCTACCGGTCCATTCGGAAATGTTGAAAAATGGAGTAAACGGATTTCCTTCGGAGACAAGACCGTATGTGACTTCGCGCGGGGTGCCCTTGTCGCCGTCTTCAGCGTGCACTCGCAGAATAACATCCCCCTGGGAGAATAAACGTATGGTCATCCCACCAGTTTATCAAACACTGTGATTGACTTACAGGTTTCACAGAATTGTTGACCCTCGTCAAGGGAGGAGCCAGGGTGAAGACTGGAGGAACGTCCTGAACGTCCTGAACAATAACGACGACGTGAACCCCGGCGATATTCCGCGTGTCCTTTCCCGGTTCGGTGTAGGGATCCTGTGTAGGGATTCAATCACCGGTATCGTCATGAAATATCTTTGAGAATTTCTAAGCACTCACCGTCGCGTACATGGTCAGCGTGTACATGGACTGAGTCTCGAAATCCAGTTCCCCATCGAGGATAATAACTCCCCGTGTTTCCGTCGGCGTTTGCCGTTGTCGGATGGTGAACAATTCCTTCGGTTGCTGAAATCGAACAAAAATCAATAAACGATTCGTTCAATATTGAACAGACACACCGCAATACCGACCCACAATTCTATGTACACGGGTTTTCCGTGCCAAGGGTTGGCTCGTACCAGAAGATAGTCCAACTCTTTGCCAGGTTTCGTATCCTGCCAAAGAAACAAACCAAAGATTAATACAAGCTCAAACTTTATTCCGGAACGAGAGGAGCGGAGAGGAGCCTCACCTCAGGGACCATGATAATCGAGGGCACGTGGGGAAAGATCATGTCTCGCGGTGTCGTAGCGTTCGTGACGGAAATCGTGGCCTGCATCGAGTTCGAGTCACCCTTAGAGTCTCTCACACGGACCGCGAAATCGTGTAAACGTCCAGGGACGAGCCGCCTCGTCAAAATCACGTTGGCTTGACACACCTTGTTGTACAGGGTGCAGGGTAGATTTGTCACCCTCACGATCGGTTGAACAGCGGCTAAAGTACCAAAAGAATTGCACCATTCCATAATCGCTCTCTTGGATTTGAGTGACAAAGATGAAGCCTTTCGAAACAAACACTAACCAGTGATGTCGAAGATCAGGGGAAAATCAGCATCCTGATCGGTAGCACGTAAGCGGAAGATGACAGAGTCGACCTCTGCGTCTGCCGGGACGAGGACCAGCCCCATGTTTGTGGAGAGGTCAAACTGTGGACGGGCTCCCGCGGCCCAACCGGAAATGCATCCCAAATAAAACCATGCCTTCAACCATGCTGTCGTCGAAAGCATCCTGAACAGGCATTGATGGACTTTTATCGCTATTTCGTGATTCTAGTGCAAAAGTGGGTGGCAATGAGATTTTTTCCTCGGCGCGTGGCATCGCGTGAGAAGAGGTCAACAACTGACGGTTGAGTTTTGACATTAGCGATTGAGTCGACCCCGGCAGCTTAACTAGCCGATCGATTCTAATGGTTAATTAAGCGTTACTTCATTGTTTCTTCGAATCCCTATACGTAAGCACCGCGGTTCTTGAGGTGCTTGAACTTTTAGCTTGTACCCGAAGCCGCCTATCTTACGACCATTTCCGTTTTCGGCTCGTGCGAATAATTTATTCAATTCGCCGGCCGGCCCGCCTCGGGTGCGGGTGTTCGCGTGATATGCCGTTTCCCCACCGTCCGGTCATTCCGAGACGACTTTTTCGGTCACTGGTCATGGGTCAAATGTACTTGAACTCGGTTTAAAGAAAATCATCATTTTTTAACCAAGCGCACTACATTTTTTGCAAACGAACGTTCAATTATTCAATTAGTAGTCGATCGATTTATAACCACGCCGGAAATTAATTGGCGATAGGTGATATAGGTACAACGTCTGCTTTGCTATTCATTAGAATAAACCTGGTGGCGTGATTTTAAAACACTACATCACGCAACTGATTTCATTTACAGTTAAAAATTTCCAGAGTCGTTTTATACACCTGGATCAATCGACCGCGTAGGTAAATGAAATTAGATTCGCTGGACTGTCCGGCAGGTAATCAATGCTTATTTCGGCGTTACTCGGCCCGAAAAATATCGATCGAATTTCAGGTGGCCTCAGCCTAGAGGGATCTAATCAATCTCTGAATTCTCGACACATGAATTTCTTCAGTCGACATGATTTTCTTTTCATTTTCAGGTCAACCACAATAAGTGAATTAGGCAGCACAATGAAAGTCATTTGGGTTGTTGATTGGGCACTTTGTCACTGCCTCCTAATCGCTATACGTCAGTAAATGAGAAATGGAATTTTTTTCAGTCAGCTATGCGGTCAGGTTTATTAGTCAAAATTCATTGCAAAATTGTGTTCACGAAAGTCGTTACAGGTCTGTTCTACGAAAACATATACACCGATATCGATCTTCTGGTTCATTCATTATGTAGCTCCCACCACTTTCTTCCGCTATTACGGAGCGAGTGAAATGCAGTTCGATAGCTTTTTAACCAAATTAAAATTCTGCAGCGAAACACAATCCTTCCACGAAATTTTTTCATACGTCGCATCGTTGTTTGAATGTTTGCGACGTTATCAAAGAAGAGGACAAAAAGTTATCCGCTCCTCTGTCCGTTGAGCGTGGAAGGAACGAATCAAGTAATTAGGATGAAATTGAGGTGCCTATTATTATCAATTTGAACCGTCCTTGTGTCGGTTATGTTCTGAATCGAGACCTTAATCGTGGATAAACTCGGTCAACAAAATCGAATCATCGATTGGATGCCCTTCACCTAGAGATTCAAAGCCTACTCGTCTTTGGATCTAAGGTTCTCTCATTGTCTGGCTGACTTATGTTAAATATATTCCGTCACGGTGACTGGGCGGAAAGCCTGGGATCCCAGCGATAACTGTCAGTGTAGTTACGTTAACGTACGACCTCCGCTTATTTTGAACTTGGACGAGCGTTTGAACAACTTTTCTTTATGCCAGACAAAAATTCACTTTACTTAATCAGATCGTGGGATATTCGACGTCGGCTCACGCTTCTTTGATATCGGATTCGGTTTCAGATCAGAAGTTTAGGTGCCATTGTAGTCCAAGTGTCGTATTACTCTACATACACCTGGGTCTATATTCTCCCTTCGTTGCGGTTCCCTGATAGTTTACTTCGCACTTTACTTTAAAAATGCTTGTAGAGCACGGTGGAAATGGAGTAAAAACGAAATCCGTGCCACGATACTCGGACAGAGTGACGGTGCCGTGGTGTGGGATAAGCAGTGCGTGACTGTTGGGGCGTTAGTTGCGAGTTACAAGTCAGCTAAGAAACAGGTCAAATGCTTAGCCCTATTGATCAGTACACTTTAAACCGACTTATATTTTGACGCCTAAATCCCAGTGTCCGTTTTATGATTTTTTCCGTTACACCACAGTTGGTGCATAATTTTCTACATTTTCTAGAACGCCTCTTTTAATCACTCGAAAGCTCAGAACGCTCGAATGAAATTGACGGACATAATCATGACAGTGAAGTCTTAGGAGGGGTTGAAATCGTCCAGAAGTTCGTCTTTGATCGACGACAACACAACTTGTTTGCATAAACGTCAGTTGTCGACTCGTGTCCTGAATTTCATACGACCGTGAATCACCAACTGGACACTGAAAATGCTGGCTATTTCAATTGCGTGTTCAAAGTCTCTAGTCATGCTGTGTAAGCGATCGATGAAAAGCTTCGATAGATATTTCACGACGTCGAAAAAAAATTCAACAAGTCGAGTCCGCAGATTGTTACCTGGGCGATAAAAATCCCGCAAGAAAAATCCTGAGGCATCTGAGAGTGCGGAAAGAGTGATCGAAAGTGAAAGACCAAAACTATCTGCGGTACAATTCTGAAAGTTCTGATGCACGCAAAGATGTTGGAAAGCACGTGTAAGGGTACGGAATGCAAAGCTTTCGCAACTATTCCCCGCACTTGCTGGTCGAGTTTACGCGATAGTTTTGTGCGAAGATAGCAAGGGTTATTTTCACTGGGTGATGTGAAATGTGGGGCGATCGGATATCTAGCCGACGAGGGATGGCGTGTCATCGTTAGACCGGTGTTTTCTGTTGCGCTAGTTCCTCGCTTATCGCTAAATTTGCACGTCAATTTTACCACCGAGAATTGCCGATGTGAGAATTGTGCCAGAGTTTGTATACTTAATCGTGCTTTGGAGAGTTTCAAGTTTAACCATACCTGATCAGTTGCTTGACGGTATCGCCAAAGACGTGCACAGCATTCCAAACTCGACTCTATCTCACTAAATATCCCCGACAATCAACTCTCTCGTATTAAAAATGAATATTTTACAGTCTGTATGTCTAGTTGTAATAGTTTACCAAGAATCCTCTCTGTGCATGTACAAAACTTTCTGGAATGTACGGATCGCGAGATTGTCTCAAACTCAAAGCCAATCTCTTCGGATGTCGTAAATGGTGATTAATATCTATTAATTAGGTAATAAAAATGTCGTCTATAAAAGGAGGCGTAAAACTAGTATCACTTTTGCGTCACTTTGATTATCCGTTACGATGGCACCGGTTTCTCCAGTTTACATATTTATTGTTAAGTAATGCATGTGCTATGTACACATTCGTTCGTCAGCCATAGTCCAGGTCGGACATTCTCGTATTGGAACAGTCGCCTCGGTCGCCGTTCCGAGGCATGTGAAAGACCGCGAAGCCTTGTCACCGGATTCAACCCCGACGACGACGCCTCCGATATCTTCCCGCTTAAGCCAACCCTCCCGCAACCACCCCCGACTGACGTCACACTACCCGACTGACCAATCGTACGTTACCCCTGGACGATTCGAGTTCGTATACATTCGAGTTCTCTTTATTTCTCCCCCTTTTACACCCTTTTTTTCCTCGTCGCTCGACCTCTCGTAAGTCAAGATTTCTATCGGTTAATGGCTCAGCACTTTCAGTTCTCCCGTGAGTTATGGTATAACCCAGAATCACTTTTTTTTCAAACTTAATTTATGCGCCGACCGGGATCCCTCAAACAATTTTTCTCAACTTCCACGCGGTGGTTTTCAGGTGGGTTGAATTATTTTTTCGGGATAGCGGTTGACCTTCCCGCCCCATGAACTACGTCAAACTAACGAAAGTGGTAAACTTGTTTCTTCGGTGCGTCGCCGAACACGTGGGGAGTTATCGATATAATACAAACGCTTGCGTAGAGCAGTGAGTCAGACACAACTTCGGTCATTAGATAGAATGAAACTTGACGCTATGTGCGTTCAACGGTAGGGTTCCCCGCAGGTTCTCTGTCTGAACCCGAAAACTTACCCCCGGTAGAAATCAAACCACTAATCTTCCGGATGGGAAAGACAATAGAATGAAGAATCGATATCTGATGGAGGGCTGGGTCAAACCATCTCGGTATATAAATTCTACTCGAGGGATTTTTCCACTAGTTACATCGTTAAGAATTCTCCCAAAATGAGTTCTGTTCAGATCGTAATCTCTCTTATCATATACCATGCTAATTTTAAGTGTACATTAGCCAGAACTTCGTGTCCATATCAAATGTAATTTCCATTTACATTTCGTCGCACGCAACTCTGGTTGGTTAAATCACGAAATTTGACAATATAGGTACGAAGTAGAATACCGATGCAGTATATATATAATTATGTTCGCAATCTTGAGAGCCTCCAACGCGTACGTCGACCCACTGACTCGAGATAGGTTCGAACTAATGCCCCTCTCAAGTGGTGAGTATTTCGCAGTAAGGGAAAGCCGCTGCCAGGGGTGAGAAGGCGGAAGGCTTATCTTCGTCCTGGACGTCAGCTTTGCGTGGTATACTATGCTAATCTCTTTGTTCGACCGGGTAGCGCGTACCGCAATTCGCTGACCGCTAACCGCTGACCGCTGACCCCCATCCCGGGTGAACTGACTCACAATCAGCCGATATAGTAATATCAAAGTTTTCATTAGATGAGCCAACGCCGGTTTTTTTCCACCGTCGAATGAATAATCCACTTTTAACGATACGTTGAAAATATCCTGGCTAATCGTATATCGTCACGATGGCCGAGAAATTGACCAGAGGCAATCCACTACCAATAGAAATGCGAATTAAGATCGGGCGCTTTCCGTATTTCAGATCGTCCAGTTTACCAGGTGATCCCGATTCCGAGAATAAATCAGTGAAAATTCGGCGTAGGTTCCTAATTACATCAAACCGCCGATAAAGTAGGTGTGACAATTTCACACCCAAGAAGGTCGGTCGCGGTGGACAGAACTAGAAACTAGTTGGTGGCCCGTGCACCGCGGACGCGGTCAATCTCTGTCACCCGATTAGCTTATCGAACGAGGAAGGTAGAGAAAAAACGTGTTGTGAAACTAAAGCTAATCTAGCCGAGCTGCACTGCCCTATATAAGAACCCTTGATAGTTGTCTTTTCGCCATTTCGCAACCCATCATTTGTGCAACAACGCGATCTCCCAACCGGCACAAAATGAAGAGGGTCCTCTGCATCGTGACCCTCATCGAACTCGTAAAGTGTTCGCCTCTTCCGCCGGATACGACGGCGGGATTCCAGGCGGCGTCCTCGGTCGAGGAAGGGGACCTCATCGAAGGAGACATAATCAACCTCAGACTCGGCTCTGTGAGTATTTATCCGGTCTCTGGAGCCAGTCGGGTCACTTGTTCATTTTTCGTATTGCAGACGAGAAACCTCATTCGCGACGAATCAGAGCTTTGGCCGAACAAAGTATTCCCGTACGAGTTTGGCAGCGAATTCACCGAGGCGCAGAAATTCAACATCGAAACCGCTCTGTTGGATCTAGGGTCTCAAAGTTGCGTCAAGATTCGCGAAAGGACGGACGAGCCCACCTACGTGGTCTTCAAAAGCTACGGCAAGATCTGCGCCTCTGTCGTCGGCTACACGGACATGACGTAAGGATATAGCCTTCCTCGAAGGTTGATGTATCGCTCGATAATCTGGCTTGCATTATCAGGGACCTTGGAGGTGCAATGCCGATCTACGTCTCGGCGCCTGGCTGCGAATTGAGAGGAAAGATTCAGCACGAAGTGCTACATTCGCTGGGATTTTGGCACGAGCACACTCGCCCCGACAGAGACGATTATGTCACTGTAAATTGGGACAATATAAAACCCGGTTAGTGTATAAGCTTCGAAACTAGTTAGATTTTCGTTCTCATTGAATTTTTCTGTTTGCAGGATCGGAAAGTAACTTTGAATCCAGGCCTTGGTCCAAAGTCAAGACTCTCGGTTTGCCCTACGATTACGACAGTGTGATGCACTACAGCGACAAGGCATTCGGCAAGAACGACGCGGTGACACTGACGGCAAAAAGTTCGCGTCCAAATTTGCAAATGGGTCAAAGATTTCGGTTCAGTAAACTAGATATCGCAAAACTCAATCGTCTCTACAATTGCGGTGATAAGTATTACAAAGGAAAGGACATTCTCGTGGAGGATTAGAGTCTGCTTTTTTTAAATTCATTTTTTATTATCCAAATTACAAGATCTGTATAATTGTATCTGTACAGAATTACAGATGCGTACAAAATTAGTTGTAAAATCGATGTCTTAGGTGTAATCAGATAAGTCTTTGATTCGTTCGGTAAACAAAAATTAGGTATACAAAAAATCAACTAAACACTAAAATTTCCTGATATGAAATGAGGATAATCTTTGGCGCTATCATATAGCAAAGAAAAAAAAACATTCATAAACTCTATTGAATAATTAGAAATATCTCGTTGAAATAATAAATAAATAAAACATCAATAATATAACACTGTCTATTTACATTGGGCAATATTAGGTCAATAAATATCTAATCGCTAACCTTACACCGTAAAATTTCGGACTACCAGACACTCGGAATTTCTCTATCAAGAAACCTACAACTCGGTAGTCTCCAACTTTTTACCCAGTGGATTGTTAACCACTGGATTTTGAGCCCGAAATTGACCAGGTTCTCGGCTCAAGTCGTTTTGCTCTTCAGTCCCACTGTCTATGCTACTGCTGTAAATTGAAATGAAATGAGATTACAGAATTATACGTCCTCGTGATGTTTGTCAATATATCGATTCTTACCTCGCCAGAGAAGCTGATCTGGGTTGTATGTAGTAGGGTTTGTTTTCAGTCCTTGGCCCATGAACGTTGAGGTTCGATTCGTTCATAGTGTCATCGTTGTTCAGTGCGTTTTCGTCCAGAGAATCTCTGTCGGACATGCGACTGTGATAAAGTGTGAGAATTACATCCCAAAACGCGTTCAAAATCATCGATTCGGTGTATTTCACAATTTCTTTGTCTCACCTGAAGGATTCGTCGTTTTTGAACCACTCGTTTTCGTAGGCGTGCATCCAGATCGGATTCGAACCTTCCATGCTGTGCTTGTTCGTGTTCGGAACCCGCCCCGGACCCCTGGTGAATTCCGAGTCTGTTAGTCCTGAAGGAAAAACAATCGTAAATTCCAGTCGAAATATTAGGAGATGGAAAAAGCGCGGTACTGACCAAAGGGCGAAGCCTTTGCCGCTTTCAACTGTCGTCTGAAAGAAGCTCTCTGCGACAGACACAGAGCTATGCAGAGTATCAACAACGCCCCGAGGAAAAGAGTCAGAGCCAAAAGCCACAGGGTCGTTCCAGCCTGTTCGATCTGCACCACGGCCTGTGCCTGGGCCGGCTGGGTGTCGAGGACGTTGAATTCCTTGAAGAGCGTGTCAAGTTTCTCGATGTTACGATCTACGAGAGCCAAGACGTCAGGTACCTCGAGAATCGAATTGTCCTGACGATTCACCAGATGTATGTAAAGATCGGTTCTGGTCCGATCCACCGAGCCATCTTGATTCTCGTGGGTCTTGTAATCATCCACATTCACTATGGCACCCGTTACGTTTCCAAGAACCCTGAATTGTCACATAAAATATATTAGTTGCGATCATAATTAATGAAAAAGCCAATTTCTGGTACTCACTCTCTGAAAGTTTCTATTCCTTGACGAACCTCCGGCGGATGCTGACGTAGGACGAATCTTACGCGCTGATCCTCTCGCAGCAAGTAGATGAAGACTCTTGCCACGTCCTTCAGGCCGTCTGTGTCGTTTGCCAATACCTGAAATTCATTCAATATTAGCGAATGTATTGAGGAAAACTGTAAAGGGTCGAATGTTTGATGGTAGCATACCATAAAGTCAAAGTATCCCTTCATTCCGCGCTGAGGATCAAAGTTCAGGCTGACTGCCCCGGTCAGTCTGTCAACCAGGAACGGTTTACTCTTCACATCGTCGAGGCCCTCGGACAAAGTCATCTGGATCTTTCCAATCTGGTGGTAGCTGACCGCCGCATTGTCACCAACGTCCAAATCGACGGCCTTGGATTATCAAACGTTGTTACTCATCGTTTAAAAAAACAGGATGAATGAGGTTGGATGGTTCTACCTTGATGTGCATGAATTGCGTTCCAAAGTCCGCTTCAGTCGTAACACCGCCCGTGAAAACCCTGCTGATAAATCTCGGTGGGTTATCGTTCACGTCGGATACCCCGACGACCACTTTGAGCAGAGTGTCGTCTGCCGCGTCGAAGAAACTTTCATTGGCTGGAGTGGTGTTGCAGTCTTCGGTTGCTTTGATCAAGAGTAAATGCTCGTCCCCTGTTTCCCGATCAAGCTTTTTGGCGGGCTACACAAATCGTACGAATGATTGACTCTCCCGTTTTCCTGCAATTATTTCACCTCGTGGAATTTTTCCTACCGTCAATTCGTGGGTAACGTGATCCAGGGCGAAAGTCTCGTCGTCGTTACCGCCAACTATGAAGTAGCAGACTTGAGACGGCGGGTCGTCGAGATCGTCGACTTCGTCCCTGTCGATGGTCTCCGGTAACATGACGCTTTCTGAACCGGGGGTCAACTCCTCTGTGAAATTAACGTTGAAAACGTCGTACAGGAATTGTGGCTCGTAGTCGTTGATGTTCCGCACGTAGATGATCAGGTCCAGGTCGGTGCTGAGCGGCGTTGGAACCCCCAGATCGTAAGCCTCGACGCGAATCTATGACGCAATATGAGCCGCTTTGTGATACCGGATCTGATTTTCCCGGACGAAGCCGGACTTAGTATTAGGAATTTACGAACCTCGTAGATCTTCTGAGTCTCCCTGTCGAGCGGAAGCCGGAGAGACACTGAGCCAGTTTTGTCATCGATTTGGAAGGTCCGCCAGTGTCCAGCGTGATCTTGCTTCAATCTGTAATGAACTTCTCCGTTCGGACCCATATCACCGTCCGTCGCCTCGACCTGAACGATGGCCGTTCCCACGGTGACATTCTGTGGGGATTGAGAGGTTATCCGGATGCTCAGATTCTCACGAGAGAATTTCGCGTAGACACTCACCTCGGCAACGCGAATTGTCGTGTTGTGTTGCGGGCTAATGAATACTGGAGGATTATCGTTATAGTCCAAAACACAGACGCTCAAAATCGATTCAACTTTGTTCGTCGGACTTCCCAAGTCTTTGGCTTCGATGACGAGGCTGTAATTTCCAAAACGTCCCTTCAACGAACGACGTGCCGTCACCTTCGCGGTCCAGTAGTCGATTTGCTCCAAGTTGAAGAACCCTGAAGCAGGATTGTAGGTGTCGGAATATTTCAAGGCCACAATCACTACCTTTCACATCATAAATATTTAACTCACCCATCTCGTTGCCCGACAAAATCTGGAACATCACTCGACCGTTTGGGGTGGTCGGGTCATCGGCGTCCTTGGCTTTGATGACGCTAATCGCGTCTCTGACGTCGTGGAATTCCGATACGCTGGCACAGCTCTCGGGTACCTCGACGATCGGGGGATTGTCGTTGACGTCCAGGACTGAAACTCTGTATCGAATGATAAGAAAGAGTTTTCTGGAAAGTCTGGAGGGTAAAACTCACTGTATCTGCTTGAAGGCATTTCTCGACTCTCCTGCCGTGTAGCCAAACTGATAATTGTCCCATGCTTCGATCACCAGAGTATAAGAACTCTTTGTTTCCCAGTCCAGAGTGTCGGCCACGGTGAGGGATCCGGTTTCAGGGTTAATGGCGAACTTTCCCTACATCGGATGAAGAAAATGTGTGGTGAATTCAGAGTTACGTCTCATGGTAAGCCAAGAGCAAAAATTACCTGCGACGACATCCGATCTAGCAAGTAAGTAACTTTCCCGAAATCACTACTGTCTGGGTCCATGGCTTCGATCACTCCGATCTCAGTTCCAACTACAGCATCTTCACGAGCAGTCAGGTTCTTTATGGAAGTTACAAAGTAAGGGTTGTTGTCGTTTTCGTCGAGCACTTGAACGTACACTTCAGCCAGACTGGATCTACGGATTCGGATTAGTTTTAGGTACTGAAACCAGTTTTCACGACACTAAAACGGGGTTTATCTCTTTACCTCGGTGGCATTCCAGAGTCCGTAGCTCTCACAGTAAGATTCAACCAAGAATAAAGCTCACGGTCAATCTTGTTGGCGACGACCATCTCCCCCGTCTCACTATCGAGATGCACGAGTTCAGTGACCTCCTTCGGCCCCTCCATCGAGTATGTGATGGTACGATTCTTGTCCGCATCGTCTGCCACAATGCTCGCAATGTTTACCCCGTTTTTACTGTTTTCCGTCACCGAACGCCTGTAAAAAGGCCTTCGGAACTTTGGGTTGTTGTCGTTCTCGTCCTCGATGACAATAGTCAGAGTTGCTACAAACAAAAGTCGTTTAAAATTACGGTATACCAAAATTGAAAATAAAGGTGAATTCCGTGCGCTTACCAGAAGCTGATTGCGGTCCCTTGACCGAAGCCAGATCCTCAACTACTAGACCGAGCCTAATCATCTCGACCCTTTCTCTATCCAGGATTCGCACCACCCTCAGGAGACCGTCCAGGGCGTTCAGCTCTAGAGCCGCTAAGTAATCGTACTCCTGGGCCCGGATTAGAGTCCCTTCCTCGTTCCTGGCCTCTGAGGAATTTGGGTCGACCCGGTAACGCAGAACCGGTGCGATATCCGGGTCATTAGCGACTATGCGATGAACGTAAGCGCCGACCTGAGGGAGGGTTCGAAATTCAATTATCGAAACGTTAGGATTAGAACGGAAATAGCTGTTCCTACATTGAGTCTAGACGCGGTTTCTGGGATCAAATGCGAGCGAAATATCACTCACCTGCGTGTTTTCTCTGACAGTCACGGTTCCGGGATCGATAAATACCGGCGGTTTGTTGTTGACGTCTATTATCGTTATGTTCACCAAAACACCGGCAGTTCGTTGAACTTCGGTTCCGCTGTCGATAGCAATCACGTCCAGGGAGTAACGCGTCGTTTTCGGCGACGTTAAATCCGGATCGAGATTAGAGCCCGGTGCCACACTGACCACGCCGTTCTCTGGGCTGATTATGAACTTGTCACCAGCCCCGCTCTGTATTCGATAAACGATTTTGTTGTTCGGTGCAGAAAGGTCCTTGTCCCAAGCTTTCACCTGTTCAGAATAAAACGTCGTCAACGTCCGTGATTGAAACGAAACTGAATTGAGGATTAGCTTGCAATTACCTGCAAAATCGACGTACCCCCAGGTACGTCTTCCGGTATATTCCTCTTGTACAAAGCCCTCTCGAAGGCAGGAGCGTTATCGTTGACATCCTTGAGGTAGACCGTCAGGGGTGCGTCCGAGCTCAAACTAGGACTTCCCATATCACGCGCTCTGACCATCAGACGAAGGGGTCGTACCGGCGATTCTTTGTGGCCCTGGCTGATGGGCAGAAGTTCGAAGTCCATGGGACGAGCGGGTTTGATGATTCCTCGTACCGGATCGATTGTGAAGTTTGCAGAAAACTCTCCTGCCACCAGGGCGTAGATTATCTGGCTGTTTTTCGTGCCTGGAAAATATGGAGGTCAAATATCTGTGGGACTTGACAAAATTGTGCCAAGTATCGACGATTCGAACCATTCAAATCGATGTCGAAGGCTTCCACGATGAGGGGGGACTCGAAATCCTCTGCATTCTCAAACAAAACGGCTTCGTATTTGTTCTGCAAAAATACTGGCGGATTGTCGTTCAAGTCTTCTATGCTTACTATGAGCTGCGCACTGTTTCTGTTACCGCGACCAATGTCGTCGCGAGCTTCTACCGTGAGGAAGTGCCGAGACACCAATTCTCGATCGAAACTTGGACCCGTTTGCTTCACCGTTATCACTCCGGTTATGGGGTTCATGTTTAGCCTGAAAATGATTATATCAGATCAGACGTAATATCCTACTTTGTCTCGTGAGATAACGAAACGTGGTTTTACATGTGAGCTATGCTGCCTCCTAGATTGGTGTAGCGGATGCCTCTCGTGCCAAAGTTCCCACTGTCCATGTCGAGGGCTTGTACCCAAGCCACGGTTGTGCCAACGTTGCAGTTTTCCGGTATCGATACTTCGTAGGTTGAATTAGTAAACTCGGGGTAATTGTCGTTCTGGTCTCGGATGAAGACAGTGACTGGTACCACGCTGTACTTTGCCCCAACAGAGAGAATCTCTTTGGCAACGAGGGTCAAGTTCACCACTGCAATCGGTACAAAGTTGTTAGATCCAAGATTATGAGAAGAGACAAGACATCTACTGACCGGTTCTCTCTTCGAAATCCAACTTCGACGAGTTCTTCACCCTGACCAAAAATGTGGCCTCGTTTATCCCCCGAGAGGGTGTCACCTCGAAGATTCCCTCATCGTCGTCGATGAACATTCTGAATGTGCCGTTCGTTCCCTGAAGCATTGAAAGTTACGTCAGAAACGTCTATAATCAATATTTTCCCCCGTTACTCACTAAATCGTGATCGTAGACTTCCGGGACGGCGTCTCCGATGATCGTAACGGGCGTATTCAGTGGCGCATTTTCATTTATTTCAGCCTTGTACCAGAGGCTACGAAACGTCGGAGTCTCGTCATTGACGTCGGTCAGGATGACGGTAACTTCGGTAGTTACCGAGGGAGCTGGAACTACATTCGACAGTTCCGTCGCAGTGATCTCGAGGATGAAAGCCCCCCCGCTGTTGTAGTCGGCTTCCCGGTCAAGCTGACTCCTGGTGAAAACCATCCCCGATCTAGCATCTATGTCCAACAGCTGACTCGGCCCTTTTGTGATCCTGTACGTCACCTTGTTGTTTATACCTCTGTCGCCATCGATCGCCCGGACTGTTTGAATGGAAAAATGTTACATCACCGATCCTGGGGATATTTGATGATTGATTAGAAAATATTCTTACCCTGCAAGACTGGGGTACCGATCGGTATGTTTTCACTGATTCTGGTAACTGGTGGAACGAAGATAAATTCCGGAGGTTGGTCTTCGACGTCCTGTACTTTTACTAGAATAGCCGAGGAGCCGGTTTTCACCTGTGATAATCGGTGATCAATTAGCGTAAGGATTCGGTCGATTGGCTGAAAGCACCTCGAGGTAAATACCTTTTGATTTATGGCACGGTCTACAGCGAATATTTTCAACTGGTAGAGATATTTCTTTTCGTAATCCAACCGACCGACGAGCCGAACGACTCCTTTTCCGTTCACTGTAGCGATGGAGAACATGTCGTCGTCACCGTCGAGTTCCTGCAGATGGTACAGAACTTGACCATGGGCCCCTTCGTCCGCGTCAGTTGCCTCCACGGTTGTGATCACACCGGGACCCGAGTCCTCGCGGATTGTCAGGGTCGTCGGATGCGGCTTGAAGATGGGAGCGTTGTCGTTAATGTCTTCAACAAGGATGAGGAGACTCTGCGTGATGTAGTTGCCGTCCCCGAGCTTCCCATCAGTCAGTGTCAGGACCAGAGCATACTCGTCCTTTGTCTGCCAAAAATTGAAACAAATTCGCCATTTACATTAACTGTACTCTTGTTTATCCGCCCGTAAAATCTCTCACTCACCTCTCTGTCCAGCTCTTTGTTGAGATAGACATTGGCTTCGTTTTGCGTCATACTCTCAACGCGGATTACGTCGCTGCCAGGCTGATCTCGAACCCCGAACGAAAGTACGTCTCCGTCCGGATCAACCGCGCGGAGTCTGTATATCAAACTACCTGCATTCGAAAAATACGAGTTTACGTATGACTCGAAAACAAGCCGAAATAATCCGACACTCACCAACCGGCGTTTCGGAGCCTTCCTTGAGTCTCACGACGATTTCCGTCTGTCCATCGCTCAGAAATCTCGGAGGATTATTTCCGGCATTGCAGGGGGGCACGAGGAGAGCCAGAATGTTTATCAGCAGCCATTGCAGCGTCTTGAATCTCGTCCTCTTGAACGTGTAGCAAGGATAAGTCACTCTCAGTGTCATGGTCATCGCGATTGTCTTGCCAGCCAGTGTTCAATCGTTATTGACATAACTCTTGCGTCTCTCGACTAGTCGATCGGACCATTAACCCTCTTGGGGAAAGAATCGCTTTGTCGCAATTCAACTGTTCTTGTGTATAAACTGGACTGGATTAATGATCCCGCGGCGCGAATTTAATTGGCTCCTTTCTTCGGCAGTCGTTGGTTTCCCAGGATCTATTTTCTACGATAATTGGAAGAAATAGAAACTTGTGAGTCAGGTGTTAACCAATACCTTTCTTGCTCGAGACGCGACAGCGTCAAACGAGCGATACTTAATCCCAATCGATTCTCACGACCGTTTGATTCGGTTCGATGGATTTCAATCGTACCACAGAATCGTTTTACTCTACCGGACCGTTGACGTTTTTTAAGGAACGGTTACGGGCTCGATTATTCAGCCTGCGTGTAGAGAGAGAAAAGGTAAGAGGAATAGCTTCAGCAGCTGCAAGATGCCAATGAAAGTTCGCATTTCATCATATTTTCCGATTATTGTTTCTTCCCAAACTATATGTCTTCGAAAAAAAACACGTGGCTGTGAACTACAGAAACAGAAGCGGCTCTGGTCGCCTCGGAAAGAGTGTACGAAAAAAGCTCCGTCCATTGAGCCTGGAGTTCATCTCCACTCTGCGGAACATTGTAATCAGCGAGGCAATCATCCGCGAAGACTGTTCAAACTGAAAAGCTAGGAGTAGCGAATGAGCTGCACCGTATTCGAACTCGACAAGACAGGAACCCCTCCTAACTGTTCTGCTGATCCGTGCTTTACACTGACCGACCATAATTTTAAACTATTGTCAGCGACTTTGGCAAGACAATGAATCAACGAACGTAGGCATAAAATAATGGAGCCGAATTCCTCAAGAAAGTAGACCGAGTTTGACCTCAATTGTAATTATTCGTGTCAATTGAAATGAGCAAAGAGAGTTAGTTGAACCTTGAAATTAATTTGTGGTTCTCGTTTGTAGTTTCGAATAATTCGTACATCCGCACGCGTAAACGCATGAAACATACTCGTCCCAAAGTGTACGAATGCCCCTGATCCTCTCAATAATCATGACCCCCTGATACTTGGCGCACGCTTGCGCTCGTGGCCGCGCACCCACGTCGGGAGCGCGTCCGACGCATCCTTTCGACTTTTGTTCCGGACCTTTGATCATTCTTGAGCAGGGTGTCCGGAATAGGTTGACGCAATATCAAGTTTCCCTGACATTTCCGGTCATCCAGTTCAAAATTTCAATTTTTCCAAGAATTTTTTAACCTAATTCACTTGAGCAGTACAATTTTTCAATGCGAATTCTTTATTACTTAAAATTGTTAATGTCTGTTGTAATTTTATTTTACATTAACTAAATGACCAAATTATTGCGTTTCCTATTAACGATGATTCAAGGATTGGTAAATTTTGAAAGTTCGCCATTTCTATTTCAAAGTAGGCTATTTTTAGCTCAAATTTCTCGACGAAGACGTTTTCGTATGGCGCTCCAAGAACCAATTCATTTCAATTCCAAGAAACTAAGGATATTTTTTTCTCCAACTAATTACAGGCTACAGTACAAACATCATTATCCAGCTGATCTGATCTCCCGATGCTCAATTTTTCAGCGACACTTTCACCCCCTGTGTAAACTGAGAACATGTATCGGGCACAATGTCAACGGTGTCATTGTGAATAATGAGGTAAGTGAAAGTAATTATCAACGGTAGATTTTGTTTCGGGTAGCTCTCATGGTATGACGTACCGCGTGCCATCGGACTATGTAATATCTGAGTAAGTGAACCAAACGCGATACCTGCAGCGTCAGCTATAGCGCCTATACCTTGTGCGGCGAGAGTTTTCTTCCATCGGCAGCACTTGAAATACGATCAACTGTAGTCATGAGGATCATAAAATTCATTCAAGGACAAAAACCCGCAATTTCATGTGCCATGTAGATCTAGTCTGCTTTCTCTTACCGCGAAATGGACTGCAGTAAACCGCAACGTTTTTTGCGACTATTGCTGGTCATCGAAATAGCGTAATTAAGTAAGGTATAGTACGTATGAAAAGTTGACTCGGACGTAGATATTAAACAGTACAGGGCAGAACAGTTAATCCCTTTATATGTTAATAAAAACTAAGGTACAGTAATACCTAACGTGACTTTCGTGTGAAACACGCACAGTCCAACGGACTTGAGAATATTAAACGCTCTATGCACCGACTGCACCAAGCTCTCGATATAAACGAAAAAACCGATCTGTTCACTTCATGATTACGATCAACTTCCCGTTTCTCTGTTTTCAGAGAAATAAGGTAGTAAGGTAATCGACCCGAAAATGAAGAGTTAAGTTTTCACTGGATCTCCAAGGTTTGAGATACAGAGGATCATATCCAACTATTTCGAGTTTGACGTCTGGGTCTGTGTGTGTATGTATGTGACCAAATTTTTGTCCCTACAATATCTCGAGAACGAGGGCGCGGATTTTGATCAGATTGGGCTCAATCGACGCGATTTTTCCAAACTTAGAACTTGTAATTAGATTCTGCCTTTAATCGGTTCAGTACTTTCCGAATTATTCAAACAACAAAATTCTACAAAATACAGTAAAAATGACGATATCTTGAGAACAGATCAACGGATTCGAATGAAACTTGGTACCATGTGATTCTTTGCGTCGTTGATCACGAATCTGAAGTCAGTTTTTCAACATTTCAATTTGGGGCGCCCAATGTGCTCCAAGAAAAAACTAAAAACATTTCGATTTGGATGAAAATTGGTACTCGAACGTTTTTTTTGGGTCAGAAGTCAGAAGTCAGATTTGCGAAATTCACAATCGTAGATCCAATTTGCTAGAAGAAACACTGAAAACATTCGAAATCTTATGAAAATTTGTATCCGAAGGTTTTTCAAACCGCTGATCAATAATCTGAGGTCAGATTTGCAAAATTCAAAATAGCTGTAGACAAAATGAATAACGGGAAGTTCAAAGGCTGGCACATAGTCAGCCCAAGCCCGCTTGTTTTCTATATTGAGCCTCGAGTTTGCCTCATCATCAGACGATTCATGGTTACGATTGCAGCTAATTGGTTGAATGTTCTTCAGGTGTCGCGTTCCAAATGCTCTGAATAGTTGAAACAATGAGGGTACCATCGGGGCCAAAAATGGCTGAAAACAACTTAAGGCCGACTCGAAGATAGGCAGGGCGTAGCGGATACAGTTCGTGCACAAGCAGAACGGTTCGCGAAGAGCGCGAGCGAACTGTATCGCCTATGTATGCAGCATGGGTACGTGCGAAGCATTCAGCTATATAAATTGACCGCTTAACAAATATTCCACGAGCCCATACCCTCATGACATTTCGCGTCTCATTTCCCCAATCACGACCTACTATATTGGCACAAGAAATTCCGTGCGTCTCGAGTACAGCAAAACCGCAAACCGGGAACGCTAGGGTTCTTGTATACGTTGCAAGAAACGCGAAGCGCTACGTGCGGTTAAATAGATCAAACATTGAAAAGCATCTGAAATCGGAAACATCTGAAGAGTTTCTTTCGTTGAAAGTTGCGGTAATCAATAGACGCAGAAACTCAGCGTGTACCACGCTGCCCGCACATTGGCCGGGTTTGAATTAACACCGCTTTATAATCTTATACAATTATCTAGCTTCCGGACGTCGGCCTCGCAGACGACTGACCACCGGTCGGCGAGCTCCCTCGTCCACGACGGTGGGGAACCTCGAGCCTCGAGCCCCGTGCGCTACGAAATATACTGATGACGGTGTCCCAAAGAACAGAACCCTTTCACGCTGATATCGGTATAACGAAATTGGCATGGAACGATCTTTTATATTTAAAAATGAATCGTGTTTCTTTTTTTTTTTCAATATTGCTCGCTCTAGAATTCGCGGAGCCATCGATCGCGATATTTAATACACCTCGACGAAGCCAGCAGGCCCCCCGTAGGCCGCAGGTGTCCGATATCGCCCCTCGCAAAGTTTTCAGACTCCCACCTGGATACAATGACAATCCAAGTGTACGTAGCCTGAACCAACATTCACGTTGTTCGAAGCGCCAGATATTCACGTGGGCAACGAAGAGCCAATCGTAGACCGCTCAACTTTTTATCAATTGTTTCATTGTCGTTCACTTGCACTTGTCTTGTTTTAACGATCTCGGGTTATCGGTCCAAGTACTTGTAATTAGAGAGAAAGTATCGCCGACTCGAAGCCTTATTATAGGTATACCTACCTGTCCTGTCCGGGAAGTATAATTGGATTATAAAATCAATTGTCTTGAAGAAACTAGATACGCTAGATAGAATGAGAATACTCAGAGTCTCTCTACTTACTTACAGAATTACTGTCGCGAATTTCTTCTTCTGCAATGTATGTACAAAATGTTAAGGCAATCGAGAAAGCAAACAAGTTAATTCGAGTTCAAGTTTCCAATAGAAAGTTTTTATCGTTTTCGAAAACTGATGCAACTGCTCAGAGCACCACATATCTTGAAGACGTCCAAGCTATAAAATGACTTATTTTTTATTCCGATTTCGGTCGAGTTCCTACAACAGTCGAACGCACGCAACGTGTAGTCGGACACGAAATGACGTCACTTCCTACACCTGTCATGCGTGTTTCCGAAGGACGAACCCTCGCCTCGTGGGTGACCCCACCACCCGCACCGTCTGCTATCCCCCAGGTTCCACAAACAATCGAGTGCGTTGAATATTCAACGTTGCGTCTGGCCGCAGAGTGTGGAACATGAACCGGTGGAACCACCTGGCAGGGAGGCGCTCCGATCGAAGTCAATAGCACGGAAAACGATTATCGTCTATCGACCATATCCGCTTATTTTCACCAGTCTGAGGAGATAAAGATCAACGAGTTTGTCGTGAATGAACGTCCCGCGATCGTTATAAAACCGGTCTTCTTCTCCGTGTCCATCGAACGGAAATTGAAACCTGTATCCATAAATCCAGACTTTGACACACTTCGAGCAGAGACATGCCTACTTCTGCGGCACAGATACTCCGTCTTGGATCTCGGATCCACTCTCTACACCGGGCGGCAATGCCAAGGTTGTCATTACCCGGTGCTATCGCTACGCCGACACGGTGATCATCGATTCGACTCCAGGGATTCGAGGATATGCGGTGAGAGCGTTCTCCCGACTCTCGATCGTAGATCTATAATCCGCTCCATTGAGCAGCCAAAGTGTCCCGCCGGAACTGGATCAATCGATCCTCCGCGCGTTCGTTTCGATGGATGCATCATTTGCATACCGGATGCTATTCCGATCGACTTTCTCAAAAATTTACCCGCAGCTGTGTCGTGGAATATTGCCTGACTTCTTTATGCAGCGAGACTCGCATCGTCGGGATGTTTTGCTGAATTTCTTGCAAGGTATACTTGAAAAAGGGGCAAAGCATCGCAGACTGAATTTCATATTCATGCCATTACCGTTCGGCTGTAACCAGTCCATTGTAGCCTGAAGTTTGCTCGAATTTTGATTGCAATGCCCGTCAGGAAGTTGGCGGAAACGTGAACGAAAATTTCCTCAGAGTTGAACGAACAGGCATCGATTAAACGTCGCTCGTCAGCCTACCGCGGCATATCGGGCCGCTTCGAATATCCATCGTACACACATTAATACGATCACGAAATCGTGAAAACTGACTCAATTAAAATAAAACCATTTCACATACCCACTGAATTTTTCGTTGATCTGATAAGCTCCTCTGCTCCCAAGGCTCTTGACATAATACCACCTCGCTATGTACACTTTCACAGTTGGGAACGCAGGTGTTGCAACAATGGAATTTCTTTTTTACCTCCTCGTTAGCACGCGTGGAAATGATATTTCGTCTCCAATTCAATTAAATTCGATTCAATTCGATAAAAACTTATTCGAGAAAAAAATGGAGTGTTTTTTCCGAATTATCGTTGACTGTCGTCACCGCGAGGTATTTCCCTCAGAGGCATCGGACCGCGATGAGTAAGACTTTGTGCAGACGGAACGAGACCATCGCGCGATGCACTTGCTCCGTTGAGCTCTCGACGTAAACTGAAAGTATAGTTACCGTAGAATGGGTAGTCCGTGTAGTTTTACCCGTTTCCCTGTTTCCTCGTGCTCGCGTTGTCAGGGCCCACGGCATTGACCGTTCTCTCCTCCCCCTCCCGAATTCCCCCCCTGCTGCAAGTCCAGTTGTTTAACTTCAATTCAGGCTGACCCAGCAGCTGTGAGTCCCGTGTAAATCCAACCGTGTCCGCTAGGCCCGCTACCGGCCGCCGAACCCCAGGGACCGAGGTACCAAATTATGCTGCCGAGGTGCGTTACCCCGAAAAAATGACACGAGATAACGGACTTTTGTCCGGCGAAATTTCAGATGTATCGAATTTCCTGAATTACTAGAGTGAAGGAATCTAGAGTTCTAATCAATGTCGATGAAGAATTTCAATTTGACGCATTTTTCAAATGCAGATATCATAGTACTGAATTTGGTTGCGATTCGTACCGACTCCCGCCACGCTACTTGCGGCAAAAGTGATTCACGATATCCTCACCGACGGTCGCCACTTTCTAGTCACACTGGGTGCACCATCTCACAGCGTACTCCCGCATTACAGTTCGATAAGACAGGTTGCCTACAACAAGGCGCGCTGTTGAACCGCTTGTTAAAATATGAACAAGAAAACGAGTGACATCCCGAAATCTGATTATGTGCCAAGACGACTGATTTCGGAATGTAACTATTTATCTGCTCTAGAACTCACACTACTACCTCGAAACACAATGAAAAAGACTGTGAGAGTTTCATCAAAATCTGAATTCAAATTTGGATTCACTTCACCCCGGAATAGCGGGTGGACGGTTTTCCTCGATTTTCTGGAAAACTATGAAGAAGCAGTTGATGAAAATTGGAAAGCATGTAGGAGGAATTCAAGAACAATTCGGGGCAATCAGCAAGCAATCATCTGGACATCGCTTTTTCATTCTAGTAGACAGAATGAAAATTCGCAATGACGTCGGTGCCAAGTGGGACCAATTTCGTTTTCTCAAAAACGGTTTGGGAGCAGGTAATAAAAACAACGGAACAATTAGGAGCAACTGCAAAATGATTTAGGAAATTCTGAATTTGCGGGCTAACTTCACATCTTTGTTTGAATTCTTTCTTGGGTTTCGAAGGTCAGTAACAATTTTATGTCCTAGGTAACAATGTTACTGACCTCCGAAAGCCAAGAAAGAATTCATAGAACCTATGAATGATGAGGTAAAAAAAGAAGATTTACTAACTTCACATAGGTCGAATATTGACCAGGAAGACCGCTGATACTTTCCACAAACTCAAAATTGGTCAACCTGTGACCCACTCCTGCATCATTCCTGTTATTCGTATACCCTACAAATACCTACTCATTATCGGCTGACCCACCTCCTAATCCGGCAGCGGAAACAGAGCACTACTATCAGCACCAGCTGAAGCCACCGAGGAGATTGTTGAAGAGAGACCAACATGGGCTATTTTTCGTGGCTAGCAAGTGGTCAAGTGGCGCTAGCAGCAGTGCTCTGTTCCAACTACCGAGCGAGGAGGTCAGTCCGTCGATAATGACTAGAGAGAGCATCTGCTCGATACATTTTTTCGAAATACACTCATCGTCAGCGACAAAATTAACGGACATCCCGACATGAGTCATTTTCTCACATGACTTATAGCTCCTACGGTCTCTATGATGAATTTTCTTCCCATCGCCCATCAGTTAGCCGCCCATGGTTAGACCTCCGTGTGAAGCATTCAACGAAATATATTGAATGGATAAATTTGCTAGTATTTTCTCATCATTTGCGATAAAACAATTTTGAGATATTCCAAGATGGGTAAAACATGGTGGCCACTTTGTTGCGGAAAAAAAATTCCCTGACATTTCCCTGACTTTCCCTGACCTAAAT
The DNA here is from genome assembly GCA_018420115.1 of Euura saliciscinereae. NCBI lineage: Eukaryota > Metazoa > Arthropoda > Insecta > Hymenoptera > Tenthredinidae > Euura > Euura saliciscinereae. The sequence goes on from JAFFZH010014189.1 coordinate 146,833, forward strand.
ATAATATTTCCCTGACTGAAATTTGGACGAATTAGTGGTTATTCAAGTATGTAATAATAATGCTCTACATCCATGGTGAAAGAAAATGATTTTTGAGAATATTTTTGATTGCATAAATGTCGCTGGGGATCTTTTATTCTGTCTTGTTTCGTATGACCATGAAATTCCTTTGCTTTTCCCTGACTGTTCTTCGGATTCCCTGACATTTCCCTGACTTCCCTGACCATTTTTCGAATTCCCTGACTTTTCCCTGATTTCCCTGTTTTCCCTGACGAGTGGCCACCATGTAAAAAGTCTTTCATTGATTTTTTACCGGCGAGCAAGTGACCCGCCGTTAATGCTATGCAGAGTAGATACTGATTAACGGTATACGTTCTATGTACAGGGTAAATGCCGATTTCACTTCGGTCGGTAAAACGTCAATATCAAAGCCCTGTTACCCGCTGTTGCCGCATCATCGATCCAATTTGAAACTAGACTCCTTCGGGAAATGCTTTTGGAACGAATCCCGATGACGTCCTTCGCCGCGGTCTGGAGGTCTCCTCGTTCGAAGCTAATGTTGGAACAGGCAATAACGTCACTCTGGGAAGAGAAGAATGAGGATGAGAAATTTCCAATTCCAATTCATTTCCGAAAACGCAAATGTTCCAGTTGCGATGAATCAACGTCGTCGTGGCGGAGGCACGTTTTACCGAACGGCGAATTATACGACCCAGACGAATTGTAACCGTGACCGTTTCCTCCCACGTAAAAATTGTCCGTTTAAAATGTTTTTATAGCCCCAGTTGCGGTATTCGAACCTCGTCTCATTTGCACCGATGAAACACAGATAAACGAAAGGTTGTTCCTCTTCCTCTTACCGTCGAGGCACCACCTTCCTCTCCGTCTTCTAGCTGCGACACCTATACACTCTCGGCTTTCGACTCTCTTTTAAGGTTTGAGGAGCTCCACGGCAAAGAGACGAAAGTGTATAACCGGTTCGCAGCTGCAGCCGCGGAGTCGCCGTCGAGTCCCGGTCGCACCGGTCCGCAGTTCGCCGCACAAACTGTCCGAGGCTTTTGCGGTCGCGTTCGAGCCACTTTCGTTCATTCGCCGACTCCTAATTCTCGCCAATTACAACCCTGGATACGAATTCGGGAGCGATTTACTCCTGCCCCGAGTATAATAACGCAGCAGGCTCGTATCGCTTCGGGGTGTCTTTGGCTGTCAGTCGGATCGACGAGTCGCACGTGCCCGGGTTCTTGACCTCCCCCGCAATTATCGCGAAGCTCGTCGAAGCACTTTCGTATCTCGATTTGTGGTGCCGATTTTCAGTGATTGCGACGACGTTTTCAGTGACGTCGATACAGTGAGTTGATGATTATCCGCCAGTAAGTATCTCGTGCAAGCGCCGCAACGAAACAAACTGGAAGTAATGTCTACCTATTATGGCAGAAGATTTCTCAAAGAGATTCACTACAGCAAAGGTGGGTAAAGCAAAATCCGGAGATAGAACGTGGGCTTGATTCTATTGGCGGATTCATTACTGCGATATCAGAGAATTTTAATCTCCTACGGAAAGTTACCCTGTCCCGTGACGAGTCTTTCGTGATTATCCTAGTTCCGTAACCGGACGTTACATCTGTGACGATACTTGTTTGAAGTACGCCGTCGTCGAGTGTTTGACAATCGAACGCGGAAAATGGAGCGGGCTTCGTCCGACGATTAGAAACACCTTCTAGGAAATCGTCGAGAGCGAGTGCAGGCCCAGGCCGCTGATTACCCGAGAGGCACGCCCGACGTTTCTAAATAGTTTCTGCCCAGTCCGACGACCTTTCGTCGATTATGAAATTTAATACTCTCAGAAAAGACGCGGTATCACACCCGAGATGATATTTGCGTATGCAAATCAAATTCCCTGGAACACTCTGTTCACTTTTCAAGAGCTAATGGACGTCGATCATTAGTATAATGCCGTATCACGTTACCGATACGACCACTCTAAGTGCCACTTTATACCAACAGTCTTCTTCTCTCTGATCGAATAATTTCGTCACAACTCGTCAATTTTACCCGTTTTTCGGAGCTACACATCCATGAATGATTGCTGCTCGCTACTTTTTCTGGAACGTACAGTACCGAGCTGTTCTCTACCTCAGAGGTTTTGATTTTCGAAGCGAAAAGGCGCATATTTTGATCGTTGGTGGTTCTGCGATTTTTTTTCAACATGTTGACATTCTATTCCTGATTAACCACCAGCCGTGTTGAGAATCGATCTGGGTCAATTTGACCCAAGTGTGACAATCGCGAGACTCCCCAGAAGTGTGACAACGAAGGGTTGAACGCACGTGGGGCCAACACGTGTCCTCGAGCATCGGATCACCGCGAGTTCGCTCTCTTCATCCTTGCCTCCACGGTGATCCGGGATAACGGATCGTTCACCCTGCGGTTAATGAATTTTCTCGGAAACCCAATCAGCTCCGGAATCCGAATCCTAATCCCGAATCCTCCGAGCACGGTTCTGAGCGATTAGGTCGTCAAGTTTGGAAAATAATACTCGGTGGGTTCGAGCCGATCCAGCGGACGGCTGGTGCAACGTAGGCGCACGTGGCGGGGGGGTCGACCTTGCCTTCGTTGCGTTGACCGAGCTCCTGGCCCCAAGAGTTCCCGGCAGTCGACTCTACGCGATTCACCGATTCAGCCGACATTTACCGGCAAGTAAAACACGCGATAGCGGTCGATGCGATCCTCCAGTGACCAGAGTCCAGTGTCCAGTGCCCAGTGTCTGTGACCAGGGACCGCTTTCCATCGGGAGAAGACACGATGCTGCGGGCAACTCGATCTCGATTCTCAAAATGTTTTCGCTAAAATTTTCGCTAAAAATTGCGGTGAACGTATCCGAGAAGGAGGCAGCCGCCGCAGCCGTCGAATGACGAAAGTGTTTCGCTGCTGCACAAACGACAATGGTGGGGATCGGGGAAAGTGCAGAGGTGGTGTCCACGTTTCAAATGACCAACACAACTCTGAAGATATTCAACTCCGTGCAGGTTGGTCTCGGGTTACGTTTCAGCATGCATGCCGTACACGCAGGCTCCTCCGCTCCTCCGAGTCTCTGGTTCTGCGGTCTCGTGCTTTAAATTATAATCGAGCGATGCGATACTCGATACGAATTACTCCGCGGTGCAGGGGATGCGGGATATAATATCGTACCTCACGTTTTCGGGAATGTCGCAGCTAATCCGTCGCGTAACTTCCCAGATTAGCTAATTCAATTCGGGGTGGACCGAAATTCGGCGAGGATACTGTCTAGAGATGGAATTCCGAGGGGGTAAATTCAATGGCGTTTAATAGAATCTGAGTAGCACCGAGGCGAAGGCAGCGCGGCAGGTATGAGTAATTTTGTGGTGAACAACAAGGACCGCGGCAACGAGAACGCGAGCGCCAACTCGAACTCGAACAAACTAGCCCCAACCAACGAGCCGCGTCTCTCGGCTCGGAATGGATGGATTGAATTACTTATTCACATAGCTTAGAGCCGCAGTCATCGTTCTGGAACGGAACGAGAAAAAACGAACGAGTATTTTAAGTGAAAATAATACAGACAAAAAAGACACGGCTTCTTGGAAGAAGGCCTGCATAATGATTGTCGTAACCCAAACCTAACGAGATGAATTCCCGCCCGCAGTTAGCCTTGACAAATTCTGCGGAGAATGGACGTGGACGAAATTCAGATTCCGTCGACCGGTTCAAAGTCTGCGAGAGTATTTTTGAAAAATTGCTCCCGAATGCACCGCGGCTTCCCAAACTCACTCACGACCAAATGATTTTAAATGGGACAGAGATAAGGCGAGGCGGGAATGAAAGGAAGCCAGAGTAGCACTTTAGGATCGACGATGTCTTCGGAGAAAATACATACGAGCGTTCTTGGGTTACATATAGCAATCGTGAAGTAGACTCCATATGATTTACACGTACGCACGTTTGTACACGGGGACGAGTATATCCGCTGCAACGAGGAATGGAATGTCCTCGCACACACACACGGACGGTGTGCCTTGAGACGAAATCTCTGCTGCACCGCAAGGAAATACTTTTTCCGGTGAATGTCACAGACGTTATTTAGCACGAGGCAGAGTCATCAATTTTCGACAAATTATAACTGTAGAGATAGTATTTTTTTTTTTTTTTTTTTTGGAATTAAGAAACGCATCTCGCACGATGACGCCTACGTACGGTCGACGTCGCCCACGCAGCGTGGCGACAACTCTGCCTCGTTCATTGTCAAAGAATTGTGTTTTCGGTACTGACAATGAGAGACTTGAGAGGAGGTAACTCTGCCGCGCGATTTATACTGGAAGAAGAATTGAGAAATGTAACGGTGACAGGATGACAGGTAATTAGGGATCGGGGTATGAACGACGCACATTGTTTCCCAACGGCCTAAGAGGCGTGCAAAATAGCAAAAGTATGACTTGCAAGAAAATCGTTTAATTTGCCCGAATATGTAATTGAGAATCTCACGCATAAGGAGGCACTTCATAAAAGTTGATTCATCGACCCCTTTTCTCGCAGTAATCACTTTGATGATGAATTTTAAAAATCTAAAATTGGAAAAACTGGCCTATATTCTTTCATGAATGATTCATCCGCCTTGATGTAGCATATTTTTCGGTTATTTGACAGTTTTTATCAAAAACTATCGATAGTCGAGGGTTGGAATTTTTTTCGTTTCAAGATATTCGTATGTCATTTGATGACTTCAGTCTGAAACCTTTTGGATATGAAAATACAACTTTTGTACTGTGTAAAAAAAAATTATTCCATGCGCTACCAGCAGCTACCCTTGTGTCGACGAATTTTTATGAAATCGAATGAACATCTTGAAGCGAAAAGATGCCAAACCTCAACTATCGCTGGTTTTTACATCAAAATTATGTCAAACAACTGAGAATATGATACATTAAGGCAGATCAATTCTTCATCGAAGAATACACCCGGTCTTCCCAATCTCAGATTTCTAAAGTTCAAAAATAAAATTATTACTGTAAGAAAAGGGGGTTGATGATTCGACGTCTATGTATTATATAATCACATATTGGGGTTAATTAAACAATTTTTTTTTTTATAATCAAATTTTTGCTATTTTGTACGCCTTGTGTGCCATTTGGAAACAATGTGCGACGCTGACCTAATCTATCAACAACCTCTAGAATCCACTAGGTATACGGATTTGGGGAGAAGAACCTCACGATCAACCCACCGGTCAAAGATAATCGGTGAAGAACCTCCGAGGTTATTTCGAACCCGCGGAAGAAGCAATTTCGGGATAATCCAGACTAAACTGAAAGTTTAAACCTCTTCCTAATCCGTATAATTCCTTGGCGCTTGGCTGTACTCGAGGTTCACACGGGTCACCTTTTACCTCGCAGTGGCTTGATTTTCAACGAAGGCAAACGACCGATAACGCGGTCTGCCGGAGCCAGTGAATGTGGGTCACGTAGCGGCTGGTTTTTAAGGTGGAGATGTACGATCGGCTGCTCCTCGATAAGGGAACTTTCGTTTTTGCGAACCCGATCGCGTGAATTGTACCTGCATCATAATTTCGGTCGCCTAAAACGGCAGAGTCGATAACCGCGGGGTTGAACTCGGTCATAAGATTCTAGACGGGAATTTGTCTCTTTGAGGCCGAGGAAAGACCTCGGAGGTTCATAGGTACAGACGAACGAGTTTGAACAGAGTCACCCGAGAACTCCGATCACAGGCCTTTGATGGGACTGAAGGAAATGAAATTCCTGTCCTACGTGGGGCTCCGCTTGGCTTCCGCACAACGTTCTCCATATTGTTCTCCCCCTCGGGCCGAGCTTTGCCGGACGAAAAGCCCCCGGGGTCTCGAGGGACCGCGGAGTTTTCTTGCCAAACAGAGGCCGGATCGTCGAGACTGGGTCAGCGTCATTTCTAATCAGTTTTACTCGTAATTCGTTATCGAAGCTGACCCGAGAGGTGAGATCCGCGGAGATAAGCCTGACCAGGTAGGATAGGCGGATAAGAATTGCCAGAGGAATCGAGAGAGCCGGAGAAAACGACAATGGGGACAGTTTCCCTTGGGCAGCTGACACGAAAGGTTCACATTGAAAGGAAAAAGCTGTTTCTCTGGAACAGGGACAAAGCCCTTATATTGAAACACGTTGATATAGGTGGGCTGAGAGAGGAAAGAGGAAAGAGGAAAGAGGAAAGAGGAAAGTTTACCGCTTGCTCAAACAGTTTCGTCGTTCTCCCGCGAGTCCGAGCCCCGGTTCTCCGTTGTCCGGTTTCCGATAAAAGCTTACTTCTGTTTGTACCTATCCCACCTTCCCATCTGGGAAGCAGCCGGGCCGAACGTACAGTTTCAAGTTTAACCCACGACCCCCGCTGCCACTCGTTAATCAAGTTATGTACCCACATTAGAATCTCCTGCGAATTACCAGACTCGAAAATCAGAGCGTAATCGTATGCGTCAAGTGCAAAGGCCTCATCCGGAGTCTAGACCGCGCGTTGATTAGCAATCGTTCTGCTCCGGATCCTCAGCCGGCTCTCTTTGACGCGGGAGAACCGGCGGTAACCAGGTTCGAGATTAAAGAAATTATACGAAACGTACAAGGTTCTCCGCAAATTTACCCGATAGGGTCGCCTCGATTCCATCTGAGATTGTCGGAATCCAATCTACGTAACATGGTCCGGAGATCTTCGCGGTTTGCCAGAGGGGTTGATATTGCAAGGAATATTGTTTGCACCGACCCCCTCGGTCAATATCGATCCGTGTATCACGTGTCCGCGGGCAGGGATCGACCGCGGTCAAGGTTTGCTTGTGGGACTGCAAACAATTCCGTCTGTCCTCCGAGCTTTGCGTCAAATGATCCCGACTTTATTGGTTCCGACGTACGTAATGGGGTTCATATCGAGTCGCCGAGCTTCGAGCTTTAAGGGGACCAGTGCACCGTGATCCAACAAATTATACATACTCCAAGAATCATTATCATCTAGTAGCTTATCTAAAGTCAATCACTCATCGAAAGATTGACTTCCTTAAAAATCACTTGTCGCAAGTTTTCAGGCACACGGTTGATTCGATTATGTCTCATTTTCTTTGGAGAGCAATTCTTCGTCATGTGAATCCGTGTGCCTGAAACCTTACGACAAGTGATTTTCGAAAGAGTCAATTTTTCTTTTCTTGAAGTATGTTTCGAAGCTCCATCGAGATCATCGACCATTCGAGAGATACGGAGAAGAAAATGTTTATTGTTCGTCGCAGGACGCGGAACTGACTCGCGTTTCTTTTTATTTTTGTTGCAGTACATGGGCTCGTTCGCCGTTGGAAGTCCTGAAGCTGCTGGCCGGGCGGAGTACGTGCGCTCGCGACTCGAGGGTCTTGGAGTGAGTAGATCTTTCCGTCTCATCTCAGCAAATGGTCGAATATCGCCAGACGTTCTCATTGTCCGATAACAATTCTCGATCAAATCGTCCGGATTTAACGAACAGAGGCGAGGCATTAATAACAGTTGCAGTACACGGATATTATGCCCCCGTTTCTTCGTCTAAATTCTCGGCTCCCTCGCCCCTGCAAAAAACTTTGGCGTTAAACAACCCTGAGACAAATTATTCCGGCACGCTTCGCCGCATAATAAGAATCAATAACGAATGTCGGAATAAGAAAGGGAGAATAATCGTCCGCTTCGAAAATGAAAAAGTTTTATTCGGAAAATTATTCCTCTCCTCGCACAGGATGAATTCGCAGCTCGCGGTTACTTGGCGATTGCTGATCATTTTTCCCCGTATGCGAATGAATAGCGTGCGGTCAAGCAAAGGTCCGAGGTCCGCAGGACGGTCGGGATATCCGGGATATTTTAATCAGGCACCCCGCCTCCGCCTCGGGGCTCCTCGCGCTTCCTCGCTACGGGATGTTTGGCCGAACGGATGTTCGGGATGAATGTATCTCGAGTCAACTATATGAGAGCCCCGGGGCGAAGGGCGAAGGGTGACGGGTGAAGGGATGTGTGTGGCGTCCGTATTCATTTTTCCCAATTTCATATTCCGTCGATTGAGAATTTATTTTATTCGAGGCAAACGAGACCGAGATCCAGCCTCTTTCCGGGCGGATATCATACCGCAGGGTCTGCTCTGCACCGGCCCCGTTTATTTCTCGTCCGTGGACCGTGGGCCGTGGACCGCCTGAAATAGATCCATTAGCATAGCTCGTTCAGAGATCAAAGAGACCATGGTTATAGAAATGCGGTGGTTTCTAGGTTTTGATCCGCTCCGTTCCGTAATGAGACCTGTCCGCGTATAACGGGACCGCGTACTTAACGCGTCTATCGCTTTTCAGATAGTCGGAGACGTACGTCTTCATTATACTATACCGCTGCGATGGGCTAGAACTTGAGTTCTCTTTAAAATGCCGTAAAATTATCTTTATTCAATTGCTTCTACTTATCTCGGACGATTCATACCGTTTCTTACTATCTCTGTAAGTGCGTAATGATACCGATTCCCCGCGGCCCGTTTCACCGCATTTAAGATTCTGTATTTTCATTAGCCATCATCTCCAAACGACCTCCGAGGTCGATAAACAAAAGTTCATAACGTGCCAGGTGATCGTAACCGATAGACGGTATATAGAACATCAGATGGGGTGGATTTCTTTTTTTTTTCAATTTTTTATTTACCGCAGATCCGATTCTTGGCAACCTCGGATATTCTCTGCGCAGAGATTGTCTGACTTTCGAGGGTTGGAAGTTTAATTGAAAATGAATACCAGCCAAAAGATACGAGTCAGGTTTCATTTTTTTTTATTTTTGCCTCAAGCTTGCGATTTGAATTCTCATCCAAAAAAGAAGATTTTACAGATGAAATAAACCCCTTCAAAGGTGAAGGTATTCGGACAATCTTTAGAGATCGCTCGAATGTGGTTGAAAAATCGAGCTGTCACCTGAAAACTGATTTTTCAACTTTTTAATTCTAGGGATCTCACCCTTTCTATTTCTGTATCCACCTAATTCACGCAGGTCTTCCAGATTCCCCTCGAAAATATCGATGTTCAGAGGTCGCTCAATTCGTCCAAGCAAAGTTACATCCATTTCTACTCTAGATCTCTCAAAGCACAATAAATTTGAAATCATTTGGATTTAGGGGTTGCTCAATGATTATTTTCTGTTCATCAATGATTCAGCGACCCCAAAATGTGAATCGATTCCATTTAAATGTGGTGCGTTTTCAACCGACTTCAAAAAAGGAGGAATTCTGTTTGGAGGTTTGAAGCGAACGCCTTCCTGAACAAGAACGATTGGGAAATTGAAAGAGTGTGGGCCCTGGAATAACAAAGTTGAAAGATCAGTTTTTAACTGCTTCAACCCCATTGAGCGACCGCTAAAAATTGTCCAAGCACCTTCATCTTTGGAGGGGTTTATTTCGCCTGTAAAATCTCTGAGTTTTTTGGGTGATGATCCAAATCGGAAACTTGATGTCAAAATGTTGGCACCGTAGTATGTATGTAGTATGTGTGTACGAGCCTTCGCGATCGGGGGTAAAATCGTCGCTCTCTGCTTGACAACGAAACAATTAAATCTGGTTATAATTGTTTCGTAGGTACAGGAGAGAAGCTGCTGGTTATGATGTAGTGTAGAGACAAGGGGACAGATTTAACATCGTTAAAAATATAACGGTGAAAATTCATCGTGGATGGTATCCAGTTTTAACGACACCCAGTATCCGTGTTCGTGTCGGAGCCTCGCGGTCACGATCGATCGAGTGTGCGTGTGCTTCGAATCGGGGCATTAAATTTCGTCGGAATAAAACGACCGCATAAAACTATAGACGTAGGCGTAAGTTTATCCGCACTTTCTTCGCTTCGTGGACTATAATTCGTTATTAACCGCAAACCCGGTGTCCATCGAAGCGCGACTCCCTTCACCCTACCCACGGGATGAACCACAAACTTTGTACCTTCGTCCACCCTTCGGCGAACCGAACATAACTTTGTACCCCAGAAGGGTTACCGCGACACCATTTCACCATGTTTCGAGGGATTAGAATCCGAAATCCGAGGTCTGTGTAAGTGATTATGTTTGATTGCGGTTTCAGAGATCTAGAAGAGGCAGAGATGAAAAATGAATGAAAAATCGCGACTCTATTCGCCCTCGTTTACATCTCCGTCATTCAGATTCTCGCAAAGTTTCAACACCGCGCGGCACGTTTATGGAAAGAGAGTGAAACGCCCGGCTGTATATTTCATGCATAATTAATGTTGAATTTGTTCATTTTTGTTCACGACTCTGGGCACAGCGTCGCATTTAAGGGATCAGATTTTTGAGCCATGTTTACATAATAGCTGCATGAATAGACCGAAACTTAATGAGGCGAAAATTACGCTTGGCTGACGCTAACCGGGGATGCCGCGTCGGTACCTACAGCTCGAGTACCGGAGTATCCTCTTAGCTTTGCACAACAATGAAATAATAAATAAGAAAAATATTCATGGCGCCCGCGTCGGATATTACTCCGATACTCGCTCCTCTTCGGCTCCACTAATTATCCCCCGGCAGTCGCGTGCTCGCTGGGTAGCTCCTCGTATTTTTTCCCGGTCTTGTTCGTATAATTTTTGAACCTGCAATGGTCTCGCAGACGTCGAGCGGTACTGAGAGCCATAAAAATAATAGCTTCGCGAGATACGGGTGGGGACGAGTGGGGATGAGGGGGGGGAGAAGAACCTCCTCGAGTTCTTACGTCCGGTGCTTTTCAATTAACTCCGTCGAGGACCGCGTCCCATCAATGACAAAGGGGGTCGGGTAATCGCGTTTGTCCAGTCGTTCGCCCGCGGACAAGATCGTATAACGGGAAACTTCCCTGCCTACCGATACCCCCGAACTATTTTATCGGACTAGCTGCTTCACGACCCATAAACGAACGCTGCGAACTGAAATTCGGAACTCACGTACGTCTCGCGATGATCTCGACGTCGATCTTCCAAGGACGACAGTGGATGACGCGAGGTCTCGGATTCCATAAATCCCACTAAAAATAATTGGACTTTTTTTCAATCGTCGAGTCGATGACATGTACGGCAAGTTGGGATTCGGAATACTCCCGTTGAACCCTCGCAGGCTTTTGTCCCATGGAAGGAAAAGTAAGAGTTGCGAGAAAAGAGAGGAAAAAAATCAATGGAAATCGGGTAGACGTGGTAGGAATTAAAGGGAAACGTCTCCGCAGTGAAAATTGATGGCTGGCAAGCGAATAGCCAGGATTCTCTCGTATCGGGGGTAGGCGAGTTGGGACCCCCTTTGTGAAATACGGTGAACAATGTAACCCAATCGCCCGTCTGATCCCCCATCGACACCGATTTCGTCGTCGGTCCCGTCGCGGCCCCCCCGCGATCCTTTTTGTTACCGCGTCTTCCACACCCAGAGCTATAAGCCCAACTAGAACCTTTTTCAGTTCTTCGGATCATTTGCGTTCTCCTTTTTTTTTCACTTCCAGTTTTTCTATTTTCAGAGAAATGAGGACGTTATTGTAATCACCCCGAAAATGAAGAGTTGAGTGTTCGCTGATGTATGTGACCGAATATTTGTTCCCACGATATCTCGAGAACGAGGACACGGATTTTTATGAATTTGGGCTCAATCGACGCGGTTTTTCCAAACTTAGAACTGATCATATTCTGGCTTCTATCGGTTCAGTACTTTTCGAATTATTTGAATAACGAAATTAAAAAAAATACAATACAAATGACGATATCTTGAGAACGGATCAACGTATTCGAATGAAATTTGCTACCATGTGGTTTTTTGCGTCGCTCATCACGAATCTGAAGTGAGTTCTGCAAAATTTCAGTTTGGCGTATTCGATATGCTGCAAAAAAAATTTGAAAAAAACGTTCGGATTTTGATGTCACATTTGCAAAATTCAAAATGGCGGATCCAATTTGCTGAGAAAAACACTAAAACATTCCAAATCTCATAAAAATTGGGACTTGACGGTTTTTTGAAACAGATTTGCAAAATTTATAATAGATAAGACAGAATGAATAATGGGAAGTTCGAAGGCTGCAGGCTCATCACCGTCCCGAACCGGCTTGTTTCAAAGTTCGTTTCCTTTTGCCTGTGCAGAGAAAAGTCTGAAGCCTGTGAATCCGCAACTGCGACTAATGCAATTACGCAGAACAGTCGCCAGTCACTACCCACTACTCATCGTCAGCAGTTTACTTTTTACCCTGGATAGAATTCCGTGGTTTTAATTGTTTCGAGCTAGTGGGAAACCGCGGTTTGGGAATACGGAATAGGTCTCCGTGGCCAACTCGGCGGAAAAATCGTCTCCCATTCCCTGTCTGCGATAGAACGTAAGAAAGATTTGTCAGGAATTGTCATGTAAGCGAGAAACAGGCTCGAGTTCTCTCGGGTCTCGGCTTTTCCGCCACGCTCTCTTAATCGCACCCCCATTTTCGATTCAGGTCGTAGCAATTGAAATCCGCGCCGTGAAATAAGAATGTAATTCGAACCTTGGATTCGGCCGGTTAATTGGCGAAAAGGGAAAAATTCACTACTCGTAAAAGAATGTGGGATTCGAGAAGGAAGTTATGGACGCGTATTTTAATTGCTACAGTCGACTGTACGTCAATATTTCATTCCACGGATCGAGGGGAGAATAAGAGGAGTGATTCCTCTTCTTCGGAATGAGGGAAGGGGAGGGAAACTCCTTAAACAATTTCCTTCAAAAGCACCCACATCGATTTTACAACGTAATAATTCCAGACTCTCGCTGTCATAAGAATTTATCCCTCTTTCAAAACAAGCCGAGCGGCGGAATTCAATTCTGTACTCTTTTTTTACCCACCCTCACTTGACTCGACTGCCGCGCGCGGTTTTCTTTTCACCGCGTTTAACCCCGGTGTCAATCGCTAAACAAATTAGCACACACCCACTCCGAAATCGATTTCTCGTTATCGGTGGAAACAAAGGAAAATACCGTTTTGTCGGATGGAAATATTCGAGCCCCAGAGTTCGGGGGCGATGCGTGATTCTAGTATCGGTATGTGGGTCAGGCGCACGTGAACACGGTCTGGGAGAGTCGGAGAGCCACGGTATAGAAAACCGAAGCTCTCGTTAAAGACCTCCCCGACTCGGTGGGCCCCATTGAACGGGGCTGAAGGAGCCAGGATTGCCGTTTTTGCACGCTCCGTGCACACCGACTGCACTTTAAACCGGCAGTTTGCGAGGCTTCGGTGGTTGTGCGCCGCGCGCGGGTCGATCACCTTCCGTTCTTGTCTTGCAGATTGCCGGTGGGGGCGCCTTCGCCCGCAGAGAAAAGGTGAAAAGGTAAAAGGGTAGAAAGCGACTGCACTCACTCACTCGCAATTTGATACTTGGACAATTAAAAGCAGAAGCTCGTATATGTAAAAAAAATGGTTTTCATTAATTGCATAAGGTCGTATAATCTGGGAAAAAAATGTATAAAATCGAAACGTTCGTTTTCTCAATTTATCTTCGCGTTTTACATGTTTTTATGACTTTTTGGTCATTTTGATCATTTTCAGAGCAAATGGGATGAAAAAAAGGAAATTATACGACCCTTTGACATCGAAATACGAGCTTATGCTATTAGATACGCGGAATGAAATTTGAAGCGTGTACAGGTACGATAGCCGGGCTGGAAACGAAAGAGCTACCCTCCCCGCCGCGATTGGATTTCGGGAAAGTTAATCCCCAGTCCGAGAGTATGGTAATGTTCCGACTTGACTCCGAGATGCGAAAGAGGGAGTATTTCACTATTCGCAGAGCCAAGATGTATACACTTCCGCTTTCGTATTCCGAAAATCTGCTTTTTCCCCGCGTTTATTCTTTGAATACCCGCGTAATCCGTTAGACAGAACTCGCAATCATGTATATTGCATTATTTACATCCCCCGCGTCCGACGCGGACCTCGTGTTGCGAGGAGGAAGTGAATTTGGAGTTTTTGATGAAACCTCGCCCCGCTGCGGGGGGTAGATTGCGTTATTCGAATTTCTGATACACACCTTTATTATCACTATCCGAAATTGAGGGGAATTCGAATCGCGAATTCCACGAGAGACTAGAGTGCGACGTACCACAAAGCTCGACAAATACCAAAGACATTCCACTTTCCATCTGACATTCCGGATAAAAATCTGCAAATTATTAGACGACGAGTTTAAAAAATTTTCGATCAACCCTCGCCCCCTCAATTCCAGATAAAATTCCTCCCCTCTACGAAGTCCTCATTGAATGTATAGGTATATACACTCTGTTAACAAAAAGATCCGGTACCGATCCATCAACTTCGACACTGGATCGCGAAACCGGAAGCGCGGGGACAGATGATTGTAAATTAAGATCGACGACGAGCAGCGATGAACATCCGTCGAAGGTATCAAGTTCGCGTATTACGTGTTCCACCCTCGTTACCCGAGGCCTCCTGACCCCCGACCTCGCGTGCCCGGTGCCATTGCTTCATCTTTCTCCTATACTTTACCATCTTTGTCTCTCGCTTCCCTTCCTCGAGGCGGTCTTTATTAACTTTGCTCAAGTATGGAGATTCATGTACCTATTCCCATATTAAGAAACTATAAATTATCGTCGATTTATACAACTTCAGACATTTTTCCATCCCTATATGTATAGTTTTCGAACAGTTGGTACGGGGTACCGGCATCTTCCATCGACGAGCACCTGTTACTCAAACTTTCAGCCATATTATAGTTTGAGCTAATTCAGTTGACGAACTCGGTGATTGGCCCGCCGACATCTGAAACGGTTTTTCACGGGTGTGTCAAAGTTTTCCACCCTCCGTATACCCTGCCATTATCGCAGACTTTGTCAAGTTGGGGTTAGCCCCGTTAGGGTCGAGGGTGTGGGACAACAAAAGAGGACGAAACTCAAACAATTAGATCATAATACCCCCACGCGAGTTAATGGGTGACGTGAAATCAGATTAGCTAATTGAGTTTTAAGGCTTATTTTCCTCTCACCCCTGCGAAACGACGCACCCGCTCAATCACGCCGAATTTCGTGCGTTTCACACGGCTTTACGGGGAGGCTCCACTCGTTTAGGATGTTGAACCGAGTTCGAGCCCCAAATTTGAACAAAAAATATCCCAAATTGTGAGAGTTATTCTACTTTACAGCTGAAACTATAAAAATCATGAGTGTACAAGAACGAATTCGAAAAAAAATCAGCAACTATTTGTGATCAATACTTTTTGTGATTGTGTTGATCGTCGAAGCCCCCCTTAACAGCGTCGTCAACGGGCACATGAAGTGCATCAAGCCGCTCTCGCTGAATGGGAAGGTATATTTACCAAAGGATATTTACAGTCTGGAGTCTCGAGGCTACCTAGACTTTAATATCCTGTCATTGGCTCCGTCAACGCTCGGTATACAGGCACAAGGGCGGGAAGCAGACCCAGCCGACAATTGGCCCAACTTTTCAATTACAACCGAGTCTCGATGACCGGGTCAAGCCATCGCACTATAGATTTCGTTTAATTAAATTCCCCGACTCTAGAGTACAAGGAATTCATATTTCCATCGAAGGCAAGAAAAGCCCGCGTTCACGTAATTTCTCGATATCAGAACGACGGAGGGTTTACCTGAGGGACTTGAGGCTAATTATCGCCGTCCTCCGATACCCAGACCCTCCGAACTCGCGGTGCTAATTAGACGTTGACGCGGGCATCTGTATGCATACCTCAGCAAAGGGCGAACGTAGCCGCGCAGGCTGTACGTCTTTGAATCAGCGAGGATTTACATACGCGGTTACGTATCAACGAATAACGTGGGATCTCAATGCGAAGAGGATCAAGTATCTCGTCGGTGTAGAACGTGGATGGTGAGAATGTATCCGTGCGCGAGCGGGGCCGAGTCCTTCAGGGGACCAGTACAGCGTGTTTCAACAAATTCTACATGCTCCAAGAATCATGAATCTCAACGTCTCATTTTCTTATGAGAGCTATTCTTCACCACGTGATTGAGGGAAACTGAGGGAAAAAAAATCCTGTCGAAATTTAGCGACAATCTAGTTACTCTTTGGCTAATAACTTGGTCCAAAAACGTTGTCTTTCAATTTCCCTCATTCTATCATGCGATGGAGGATTGCTCTCCAAAGAAAATGAGACGTCGAGATACGTAATCGACTCAACGACAAGTAGTGCAATTTTTCGATGTGTAATGAACTTTGGATAAGATTATTGATTTTTGGAGTATGGAGAGTTTGTTGAATCACGCTGTACAGGTCCCCTTGAATATCGAGCCGATAGATCGGTAACACGCTCCGTTCATACGTGTGGACGATCCACTTCCTCGTATAACAAGATATCTAATCTCTTCCCTACAGACTCGGCGATACGATTCCTTTCACAGTTGTAAATCCCGGCTTCCCTATCGATAAACCTGCGAGGTGGAAGCGCGCCGCTTATATTTCGTTATAGCCAAGTTATCGATGATTAGTCGAATATATTCTGACCGAAAAACGTTAACCCTTCCAAAAATCGTAGTCTGCAGGGATGGCAAAAAGCGAGAGAAACGTGTTTGCGAATTTTCGAGTGGGTATGTACGTACGGAGAATGGGGAATGGAGAATGGAGAAGCACACGCGAGGCTGACCGAGGGCAGACATCAGGACCAGCCGATCTCTGCTCTGAACAGTGGCGCAGACCCACCCCTCGAGGAGGCTCCCACTCGAGAGCCTGCAAATACGAGTAAATGCCGGGCCGCGTGTCCTGATACCGAACCGATAAAAGGGGCTCGTTGCGTGTCACCGAAATTAGGATAGCGTTTCTCAAAATTCGATTATAAGATCGCAAAGTTTAAACGGGCTGCTGATTAGAATTGCAAATCGTCGAGGGTCTCCCGTTACTCGAGAGCCGCATTATACTCGGGCACGTAAATTATTGTACGGTTGAAGCTCACCGTCGTATGTGCACCGCGCGGTTAATTATATTATCATTCCTGCAGCTCGAGTGTGTTCGGATCGTTCCGCAACGCGACGCGACGCCAGACCGGAGGCCAAAGATAGCGCGGGGTCCGAGAGCTGTTTTGATTTGAAATTTATGTGTCCACCTGCCACCCGCGGCGCGCTTAATCGGACTACCAATTATACTGCGTAACTTTTCTCCAGGAGAGTCGTGCCTCTTTTTAATCGAGACCATGAACCCCCGTGGCAGCATCTCACCGATTTATTTTACCGTGATTTTTGGTACGATTTATTAAAGAAAAAAATGAAACATAGGAATGGGTGAAAATGAAACGCCAGCAGTAGCAGTAGCAGCAGCAGCAGGAGGAAAAAAATGTCAAGTAACTGCATCGTATTTGGCGCGTGTTCAAAAGCTCCCACGCGACCTTACGAGGTTGAAACTAATATTCTGCCACCGACTACTGCCCGTACACGCCCCGCGACCAGACCAGGGCATCGGCATCGCGGACGGCGGTTATAAATCCTCGAGGATGTGGATTCGGCATACGTAAGGCCTCCCGGGGGCGCGCCGGTTCCTGGCTGTGCGGAAGGCCACTCGGTTCAACCGGGTATTCGCGGACCTCGACCCGCAGGCCGCTTGATAAGGGAAAAACATTTAAATTCGCACACAAACCGAGATTTCTGGTGCTTTTTTTTCACCGGCTGGTGTAATGAATTCGAGGAATTCCTTCTTCATGTAAATTTAATGAATTTAAAAACGATTCCTTTTTTTCTTCTCTCTCGATGTTGTTAATTTTTTTTTCTTTTTTGTTTTGTCTCTTTAGCGAGAATAAAGCCGGGTTCCTAACGAGTTTACACCCCGTCGCGGAATGTAAGCGGGGAATATACGACGGACGTATAAATTCGAGACTAAGATGGCGGCGTTTCGTGCGAACCGGAAATTCGACGAGTCAGGGTTTCTTTATGGGAATCCACGGGGTTTCCGAGGACCCGAAATTCCCCCGCGTAGATATTATCGCACGGCTCTCTATACTTATATGAGCGGAAAAACAAGCCTCGAACAATCCCGGGGTCACCTCCCGCACATCCATCCTGATAATATCCATCGATACCCCTTATCTCCGACTGGTGTACACCTTTATTGCACCGCACCTGATTTATCTCTACTACTTGATATAAAGACCATCTCCAAGGTTCTTGATTCCTTTCAAATTTCCCTCAGATTACGAATCGAAGCTCTCTTTTCCAGGCATTCGATTCGACTCTTTATCCGTTGAAGAAACTCCTCGAAAACTCATATCGACTGAAGAATATCCGTCTGCGTGATTCGCAAGGGCGTAAAAAGTTGTTGGAAAGTTTTATTTATTTTTGTTGAAGAAAACAAAACGGAACGTGAATGAAAAACGAAAAAACAATTCATCTCATCGCAGACGCTAATTCAGTTGAGAACTAATTGCAAAAGTCTCTCGCGCCCGGTGCAATACCAGACGTTTGAAAAAAAAAAGAACGCGGCTGTCTTATCAATATTTTCGCTCCTCTTTGCATCAACTCCCTCGAGAGATATATAAGACGACGGGGGAATTCGATGGTTAGCGAAAAAGATCTCGGAGCTAATCTGTCACCAAAGCCCGTAACACCTCCCTAGCTCGGGGGCGAAGGGTGGAGCGGGGTATAAAACTCCCAGGGGTTCCATCCAACTCTAGTAACACATCCCCTTTATTTGGCAACTTTGTAAATATCAGATCCAACGGCAGTTCGGAAGACCAGAATGCCAGGACCTCGCTACCCCCATTCAGGAACGAAGTAACTGCACTTGGGAGAGACTCGCCCGCACCGGGGGTTCGGAGATAAGGAAACGTCGTTGTCGATCACCGATACACGCCCGGCGAGACGATAACGGGGAAACAACTTTCTATCATATCACTCGCTCCGGTTAACCTAGACGAACCATCTTCCTCCTCCCCTCCTCCTCCTTCTTCTTATTTTTTATAAACGTTACCTCGCGGAGGCTCCTTACATTTTAAAGGCTTTTAGATTCGTGAAACGTGTCGACGGTACGGGAAAAAGGCTCTTTGCCGAGGAGGGTGTGTCGAGGCACGATATAGTACCTTTTAACTGCGGAAACGTGGAAAAGCTCGGGTGACCTCGCCGAGTAGATGTATAGTGTTCGCAGGAAGAGAATTAGAAGAAACAGTCAAATAGGGTAAAAGCACCGTTTTTTGCAACCCCACCATCTGTGGTCAGTTCTTATTCGATTACTAACATGAATATGGCTTGAAGAAAGTCTTGGGTCCAGTTTTTCAATAATTAATTAGTTACAAACCAATTTATTCAAAGGTTACAAAGTGTTTCTACCAAAAACGGTGCATCTACCCCACCTCGGGTGACGCGAAGACGCGAATATTTTGTTTTATTCTAAACCATTTGATCCAGCGATGCGTTCCTTCTGGCGAGGGAAGAGTTTCAAACCGGAAGTCTATCCACGTGACGGTGATAATCCGACCGTGAAACTCGTTCATGTGCAAACTGAATAAGAAAGGAAAAGTTTTTGAGTCCGTTTCCTGTGGATATCCTATGCGGTGACGTTGTATTCAGAGTCTGCGGACGATTCTTCTTATACCTCTTCTACTAAATCATGAAAATACTAATAACGGCACGACGAAGCGTCGGATAATTGAAATGTAAACAGGAGTGAGTCCCGGAAAGTGGAAACTGGAGACTTGAGTCGGCCAAAAAGCTCGGGATGAAGGAGCGGAGGCTCCAGACCGGCACCGAGCCACCCGGCCACCGCGGACCGGCGTATTCTGATATTCTGGTTGTGAGCTTAACGGCGGACGTACGGTGTACATAAGTGTGCATATATACCAGCCACCAGCCACCAGCCCCGACTCTCGAGTCCTGCGTCTCATTTCATCTACTCGTTCATTCCCGGTCCGGGACGAGTCGTATGTAGATTCAGTCTACGTCTATTCACAACATTTCTCCATTAAACAACAGCCGGAATACTCCTACTGTAGTCCTCGAGTCGACAATGTTGCGGGGGTGTTGAATCAAGGGTGAACGATGGTTTGTTTGAATAATAAAAAAAATGTGTCAAGTGAATCCCGACGCTTGTACGTTTCATCTATCGGGTTTCCTCATTCTTGATACGGTTGAACGCACAGGTGTCATCAACGGTTTGAAAGGGGATGACGAGAAATCAGAGAATGGAAAACGAAGAGCGAACAGGGGGAAATATCTTCCCATTGTCTATCCGCGGGTTGCTAGAGAGAAACCTCCAGCTCCCTCGAGAGAATTCTTTGGCTTCTGTCATTTGTTCAACGGACAAATGAATATCACCGGGATTTTCAAGCTCGTTATATGTATGCCAGCGAGCCTAGACCAGCTCTTTGCTCTGACGTGGACGAAAAGCGCGGAAATCCTGCGGTGTGACAATCATTCAAACCTGCGATTATCGTCTGAACCGATATGAATTGAATGAACTATTTCGAATTGATATATGGATTAATTCGGATTAGATAAATTATTTCGAATTGAGAAGAATTGAGAAAAAAATGAATAAAACTAAAAAAATAAGATTGAATTAACTTGGATTCGGGTTTGAATTAATCCCGGAAATATCGCAAATTAAAAAATGGATTGAGTCACTTCCCCCTCGGTCTAAACGAAGGGATAAAAGTAGCAATTTCAGGATATTATGGAGGATAAAAACAAAAGGTATAGGCTTTTCATCGATCTATCAAGCTCCGTTGGCGGTGTAAAGAAATTAGAAATTAGACTCGATGAAATTTTTCAGATTCAATATTCCTGGTTTGATCTCCGAGTCGTGAACCCTTTTGCTATCATCTCTTGGAATGACATTGAGCGAAGGTATTTGGTCGGAAACGACTCCGCGATTATTCATCCCCTCAAGAAGCGATCCACCCCGGCTCGAGTCCCTTTCACATTTGCTCCATTTCGGCTTCTTGCGAAACAAAAGCTAGTCTAATTAACACGCTTGAGACACTGACGGACGATTCGAGACTCTTCGTACGTATGCTGCTACCGTTTCTGAAACCCGGTTTGCTGGTTTCTGGTCGCTTCTATGGTTACATACAACAAGCCGTGGTAATTAGCAGTTTCCACCGGAATCCTGCACAGCGACTGGTCGCTTCTCTCCTCGCGATTTTTGCCTTCCTGTTATTTCTTTCGACCCGCGGGGCTTTTTCAATTTTTATAAATTAAATACGAAATTGTTCGTCGAGGTGGAACGTGGTTGTGTAATAAGTAGGCCGTATCTAGCCTCCGTACCAGTTTCGCCTCGTTGAGACACGAGCAGAACGACCTCGACTGTTCACAGAATCGCGGGTACAGAGATAAGCCACGATCCATTCGGTTGGCAGGAAAAATTCGAGCAACTTTGCCGATAGTCAGACTCGGGGAATCGCGGGCGCGTCCATTCCTCTAATTCTTTGCTCCCTTACCCGAATTTCAAATACACTTTTGGTATACTTCAAGCGATGTCGTCGTCTCAAAAACGTAATTCAGGAATCAGCTGATTGTATCTTTATTTCACACCTCCGTTGATTTTCAATCCTCGCATCGGTCCAATAATTGAGATGAATCTATCGATGTAGAAATTGATTGAGATTGTGATAAGAAGAATATCATATCGCGTTCAGCGTCATCAAATCGTCAATCAATATACTTGTCAGATAATCCCACATGATGACGTAACGGCGTGTCCATCACCGGAGGGAATCCTGCGGGTCGAATCCGAATCAGACAGGAGATTATTTCAAGTAGCGAAACCCATTGTCTGGTCAGACACAGACGGTTCTTGGCGCGTTGTGTTTCAACTTGCTCTTATTGTACCGCGTACAGGGGGCTGGAAATCTTGATCTCTATTCAAAATTGTTGAATAATTGATTGGCAATTGTTTCCAGATGATCTGTTGCACAAGCGCGATGAGACTGGAGTACAAATAGAAACATGAGCTGATTCAGACTGCCAAGTAAATATGCGTCAACCTCCGTTTTTTTATCTCGTGCTGGAAAAAAATCATTATTCAATTCGAATTTTCGGAAATTTAACGCCAAATTCGTGGTCAGGTACCCGAAAAACCCGCGGGTACCATTTCGCATCAAAATTAGAATGCTTTCAGATTTATTGATAGCAAATTGGATTCGCCATCGTGAATCTCGCGAATCTGCCTTCAGGTTTGTTATCAACAACCCGGAAAAACGTATCAATACCAATTACAGTCAAAATCGAAGCATTTTTAGAATTCTTGACTAAAATTTTGGATTTTCTCTTTGGAAGTTTGCAAATCAGATTCGCGATCAGTGAATGAAAAGACATTCGGATACCAATTTTGATCCTAATTCGTTCATCCATTCGCAAGATTTTATCATTTTCATTTTATCATTGTCATTTTCCAATCAAGGCCAAAATTTTATCAGTTTTAAGATTGAAAACGCCACGTCGTTTGAGCTCAATTTCATCGGGATCCGTAGAATTTGATGACGTATCGTACAAGACGTCCAACTCAAAGTAGTTGGAGGTGATTCTCTGTACCTCAGAACGTGGAGACCCAGTCAAATTCATTTCGTGTTGACGACACTGAAAACGGAGAAAGGGGAAACTAAAAAACCTGAGAGTCTGCATCCCATCCTGTCTAATTGCAGGGTGAAATCAGTGTTACCGGGTGAAAAAATAGCGGACAATCAACAATCGGTGAAACAGGCCATCAGACGGATTCGTAATAGCGTCGTGCACGGAATTCATGTCGGCGAGTTATAAATCAGGTTCTAATTCGAGACTGATGAGGAATTAAGTTGCACAGTCGGTATAACGGGGTTTCAAGAAATGCGAGAATACGAGCCCGGAAAATAAGGGCGCAACCCTGTTTGTTCCTCCTCGTTCAATTATCCCTTTTCGCGTCGGGTGGATAGAGCGAAGCCTCGGCTTCGACGATTGTGTCATCTCCTTAAATCATGTGCGTACGTGGGCGTACGACCGACTCCACAGGTACGATCGAAAAAGGTTAATTATTTCCAAGAACAGCCCGCGGAACGTGGGGCAGGTGGCGGGGGCGGCGCGCATGTCAGCCGTAGGCGACTCGGCCCACGTGGTCGGGGCGTCGCGACGCCAGTCGCGCCTGGCGAGCCTCGCGCGATACAGCCGTCCCTAAGGCCTTCACCACGCGCTCTGAGGAGATAATCGCAATTTTTGACGTTTTGATATTTCACGTTAATGTGTCTCTTGCGCTGAAACATCAAAGACAGATTGTTCAACGATAAATAAAAAACATCGATTATGTAATCATCTAATGATCATTGGTGGGATTTGTTCAAGTACACGAACTATGACGTGATATTTTCCGAATAAAATGAACGACACGTGAGAAATAGGTGAGCAATTACACTTCAGTCCGATGACTTTCTATATTTTTTATTTTTTTCTTGGGAGCGGGGGGGGGGGGGGGGGGGATAAACGTAATCTCTGATTGAGGTAGGTACTCGTTGTCTGCATATACCTATAGGAAATATTAAGAAATGATTGAGCAAATATTGACTCGTCGATGAGGAAAAAAAAACCTGTAATTATACGTTAACCAGGGTGTCTACTCAAGTCAGGATCTGAAATTCCCTGAGAATTCCAGGATATTCCAGGCTATTTTTTTCTATTTTTCCAGGTTTGTCGAGATACGATTTTTTTTATTATTGCACAAAATATACTAGATTTTTTTTTTTTTTTTTTTTTTTTTTTTTTTTTTTTTTTTTTTTTTT